>BQNB010174500.1:3210-13253 GCA_026074375.1 Tanacetum coccineum
GGTCGAGAAGGGTTTCCAATAATATTATCAAGGGGATGAGAGTCGGTCCATTTGCGGAGATGTTTATGAGGTTGAGTGGATTGGTTGGATGTAGTAATCGTGAGAGTCCTAGAAGATGATGCTTTAGAATTCGGGTCTGGGGCGAACACATTAACAAATGGTTCGTGCTCAGTTGTAGCATACAGGTTTACTTCAAAAGAGTGCTCAGTTGCAACACCGTGATGTACCGAAGATGATTGATGAGCCGAGGATGATGGTGAATGACTGCCTAATGGTGCGTCATGATCAAAAGAGATAGATACTGATGGACCGGTTAGAATGATCGGGGGTGGAACTACGGGGACATGAGTCATCTGATGATCACCCATTGGAGTCTCAAAGTATTCATCAAACATCGGTTGAAATAGCAACTCTAAATATTTATTGGTGGAAGGTACATACGGAATAGCAAGAGCAGAATTAGGTACGAGCCCTGAACTTATAGGCCCAGGCGTCAAAAGGTTAGGATTGGGTCCTGAACTGGAGTGTACAGGAGCCGCTTGCTCAGTCAGCTCATCGAATGTAACGTGAATAGTTTCCATTATTTGACGGGTCCGTTTGTTGTAGATTCTGTAACCCTTCCTGTTTGGTGCGTAACCAACAAAGAACCCAATGTCTGCTTTAGCTTTCAATTTGCCAAGATCTTCGCTGTCGTTTGTTGGGTAGTAGAGAACCTTAAATATACGTAGGAAAGAGAGATCTGGATTCTTGTCATGCACTAGTTCATATAGGGTTTTGGTGTGAAGAGTATCTATAAGGGATCGGTTTTGGGTGTAACAGGCAGTAGCCACAGCTTCTGCCCAAAGAAACAATGGATCCTTGGAGAATATCAGCATGGTCTAAGCAGCTTCAACAAGAGTGCGGATCTGTTGTTCAACAACGCCATTCTGTTGAGGAGTTCTCGGAATGGTCTTCTCGTGGGTAATGCCAACGCTTTCATAGAAATCTGTCAAATCTTTATTAACGAACTTGGTGCCATTATCAATCCGTACAAACCTGATAGTTTTGTTAAGACCGACTTGTAGTTGTTTTAATAAGTTTTTTTAACAATTGGTTTGCCTACAAAGCGGGAGACTCATCCATGATCTCAAAAACTTCCCATGTAAACCTGGAGGTAGTCATCGACTATTACCCAAAAGTATATCTTTCCCATTTTATACTTTGCAACCTCTTAGCGGTCCACATAAATCCATGTGAAGGGTGTGTAAAACTTCCATAATGGTGTTAATCGTCTTGGGTTTGTGGGTAGCTTTCCTTCTCTTTCCAAGTTGACATGCAGAACACAAATGATCCTTTTCAAAGTTCAACCGAGGTAAACCTCTAACAAGATCTTTATGAGCTAGATCATTGAGAGTGCCAAAGTTTAAGTGATTTAGACGACGATGCCATAACCAGGATTTGTTCTTGGAGGCTTTAGATAGTAAGCAAATGGGAGAGGACCTCATCATATCTTCAACAGAATTGTGTATAAGTTCGTGCTACGATTTCCTTTAATAAGGTCGACACCATTCTAATCTCGGATGAACATTGTGTGTTTTCTGAAGGAAAATTGAGGATCGGAGTACAAATGACCGCAGAGAAGAGGTTGTGTCCAAGTCCTTCTACATAATATATCGTGGAGATTACACTGTCGCCAATTACATAATCCCCATAACCCATAATTGCACCAAAATGATCGTTTCCGAATCTGACAGTCCCGATATACTTATTCATGAAATTCTTGAGCCATGAGCGATCTCCAGTCATATGTTTTGAACAGCTTGAGTCCAAATACCAAAGGACGATTTGTACGACCTGCATTTGAAACACGAGAAAATAGAGAGATTGAATCAGTGGGTCCCTAATGGAACTTAGGGTCCTGTTGATTCGAGCAAACAATACTATATTCACCGGAGCATGGTGTGCTGTGGGTTCTACAAGCACGATATAATAGTAAGAGCAGTAAGCCTAGTTTAAGGGACACTGTCCTTTAGCGGGATTAGTCTACAGTGGGCTTCCATTATTTTTAAGGACCACTTTTAGGTGTAGTTTTCCTAGTTAAAGGGCACTTTGCACCTAAAGAGAGTATTCTACCAGTGGGCTTCCAATGATGTCCTACTCTGGTAAATAGTTTGCCTGTTGGTTTCCATATTTGTTTAACCTGTTTTGCTCTCCAAATTTGTTTGACTGGAGATTTGTTGTAAGACTTCAAGAAATGTTTAACATACTTAAAATGATTAGAGGAAATAATGCATTCATTACATGTCTGGCAAAGTGAATTAGAATTAGAATTAATTACAGTACGACTACCGCTAGTACTTGAATCAACACGATTCGTTTTGCTCAATCTAGACTTATTATTCCTAGGATGTTCTTCTACTTTCTTCTTGGGCACACATTTAGCTGGAAAAGTCTTATCATTCGTTGTGTTGCTCTTAGGCTATGACCTCCCCCCCCCCCCCCCCCCCCCCCCACCCCCCCCCCCCCCCCATAGCTTTGTATGGTTGTGTTATGTTGTAGAAGGAATAGTAGGAACATTAGTCTGTGGATAGTGATTGTTGCTTAACATGTTTTGGTGTGTTGTTTCCTGAGGTTTCCAATGGGTCAGCAAAGGTTACATGCTTTTTCTTAGGGACAGGTGTAGTAGCAATAAATTTATCTTGTTTGTTAACCACTTTAGGACATGAGGCACTTGCATTTTCTAATAATTCCTGAGACCGTTTAGTGTAAACGCAAGCATAATCTAGATTAGTATCTGAAGGTAGTTCACTTCTAGCCTCTTCACCTATCTTACGGAGTGTATCTAAGGTGTCCGTAAGGCTGTTGAGATAACCGAGATGAACATCCCTATTGTATCTTTATCGTGGGGGAATTGGTTCAACATCAATTGCATACTTTTCAAAAGCAGAAACCTTTGGTGTTTTAACATCGCTAGTGACACTGGGCATTTTCTCCTTGAGTTGATGTCCTTTAGCCAATCATAATTTTAGTTTGTTAAAGAGTTTGCTTTTCAGTGGTTTTGGACACGTTGTGACTTTAATGGAATTCAAATACTCTTGATAAGCAGTTTAATTCCTCTTTGCCATTTTTAGCTTTAAAGTTTTCTAATTGATTTTGCAAAGCTGTGACCGTTTCATTTAAATGGAAGTTTTGAGAATCCGGAGACTTATAATCAAGGTGACGATTGTCATCACTGTTGTTAGCTTTCAAGTCAGAAGTTTGAGCTTTTAATTTTCGGATAGTGTTTTTGTGACGTTGAATCTGATCATCCCTCATACCGAGTTCAAAAAATGCATCAAATTCAGGAGCATCCTTAGATGACTTGGATTTGGAGGTTTTCAATCATTTTCTTTAAGAGTTGATACTTTAGTTGTAAATTAAGTGAGCATACTTAATCTTGAAATCTTTGATCATGGTATATGTCACCTGTTTAATTTTTTCAAGTAAGCCGGGAATTCTCAGGATTTAATTTCAACAGCACGAATCATTTCAGCATATACGAGTGGATAAATAATGTAATCAAGTATGCAGTTAATGTAGATGTCTAGTAACAGTAATAAAACCCTCCTGGGCAAATACATTTAGCAATCAAGTTCTCATTAGCGATGAAGTAGGTTTTTTTCCGTTCAATCTACTTACTCTTAAATCATTTCATTCGGTCACTTCTGCTTCCCAAATTTTCAAAACGGTTTCATTGCCCTAACTTTAGTCGAAACAAGGATTTTTGAACTCCATCAAAATGTTCTTGACCCCTTTCCCTTTCAGTAATTCTCGTTGGTGTAATTCGTTTCTTACAAGTCTTTTCAAAGTCCCAAAAAAGTTGAGTAATTACATACAGACCAATATTTACTTGATTGTGGTTGGAAGCATTTCGGGTGGGACCAGGATGGACAAGTGTATGGGGTGGATACTCAGTGCAGGTGGTAGTACGGGCAGGGGTGGTGGGGCATTTGCTTTAAGTTCTTCGGCCCTTTCGTTTTTCTAGATTAATGACCAAAATTAACTTGCTGGTTGTTAGTTGTGTCTGAGGTGTGACTGTGGCATAAATTTTCTTTTAAGAAACATGGGGCAATGATTTTAACGCCCTCTTTTCCACACACGCAGAGTCATTCATTTTCTCATGCATTTTAACTCTGGTAATTTCAGCTAACTCTAGGTCTTCCTCAGATGATGAAACAATTACAGGTACATGATGTGTCTTAAGAAGTTCTTCACCATCATATAGTGCCGGTTGGGCCTTTTTGGCCTGTTTGAGGTAAAAAGGGTTCTGGGCACCTTTTGCTGTTTTAGTCTTTTGGTCATACACCTTTGTAGGATTTAGCATCATATGGACAGTTTGAATGGATTGATCTTGTGAGTGTAACTTATTCTCAAGTTTATCTTTTAGGTTTTTCAAATTGGAAAAATCAGTTAGGAATTTGGTTTCTTTCTATTTAAACTCTTGTTTCAAATCAGTTATAGTTTCTTCAATTATTTTGTTGTTTTCAATAGTTGAATTAAGTTGCAACTTGATATAATGAAGTTCCTTTTTAAGATTTTCTTCCGTTTTATTACGATTTTAAATAAGTACACGCATTTGATCATTCATTCTCTGTTCACATTCAGTCAGTTCAAACTTAGCACGTTGTTCATAAATAGCAACTTGTTCCTTATATATATTAAGTTTAGTGGCTATAGGGTCATGTGTGTGTGAACAGTACGTTCATTATCTAGTCAAACAATGCATCATTTAGAACAAAGGATGCACAACTTGGTACAACAAAAACATTATTGACCGACAAGTATTGTTCATATGGGATAACATTACTATTACCCATATCATCACTAGTTGATTCAATAACATTTGTGTTGTATTCATTATGACATCTCATGTGCAGTCTGATTAGTCAAATCACGCGCTATGTCAATAGATCTCTTTTCAGAATACTGATACCTCTTTTTTTCTTTATGATAAGATGATGACGTTAGATGGACCAGCTTGTAGATTTGCTGGCCCGGCTGAGGACAAATTGGCCATGAATATGGACTGAGCATTCGGTTCATCATCAACATCTGAGTCAAAAGCATCACATTTATCAGCCTGGAAAATGTTGTCATATTCAGGCTAAGTCTTGGACTCGTTGGATTATCACATCTGCATCAAAAGTTGTTGCCTTTTTCACCCAGCCAAAAAGTGTAGTTTCTTCATCCAACAATGCAAACATTTTTTGAGCTCTGTGCTGATCAAACAGCCATCTTGTCATGAAATAATAAGAATTCTGTGCGACGTGCGGTTGAGTGCAGTTCCGTTGAATGTGCTCCAATCCTATTGCAATTTAAAACTTGATCGGTTTTCCTTGACCTGATTGGCATTCCCAGTTATTCTGTTGGCTCACCCCCGTTGCCTGTTGTACCATTTTTCCCGAGCAAAATCCCTGATTTCTGTTTTGTCCGCCCTGGAACATTCTGAACAACAACCCGACCATCTTGAATAGTTGCTTGGTTTCGGGTGTTAGACGAGGTTCGAAGATGATTGTTTGTCTGAGGAAGCGTTGCTCTGAAGGATTGGGCTAAGAGTACCATTTGTTTGGTAATGTTGTCAAGTATTTCATCAGTTAGGGTGGTATGTTTTTGTAGGAATTCAATTTCGTGATGTTTCAGGTATTTGTGGAAGTGTAAGTGATTGAATGGTGTAAGTGATTTAGGAGGCTGATGATGAAGACTGGGTTATTGATGGGGTTGGAAATGTGTGAATAGGGATAGAAACAGGTAGACACTCATCGCATGCGCTCGCGCGCTCGTATTAGTCCATTGGCTCGCGGCTGCGCGCGCGCACTCACGCTCTCGCCAGTTGAATCTTGGTGCAACATACTTTCATCTGTTGTTTTAAGTAATGCGCTTATAAATATTCATGATTTGGTCTCTTTCAGACTTTGGTTAAGTTTACGGGTGTCATCAAAACCTATCCCTTCAGGTGAATGTTGTTCACAATGGAGTTTAGATGAATGTTAGGCATTCGTCATTTGATATTCCTCATGTCATATACCAGTTGTGATATGTACATAGTACTATTGATGTTTATCATATGGACGCATCTTGAAAAACGCTCAAATTTCATCATAAATGAGATCTCTGTCTTCTGTGGTGAGTTCAGAACTGCAGAGAAGATTTGACGTGTGTTCAAATATGTTTTTCTTCAATTTGTGATTGATGTGTTTGTAGATGTCTTTGGTGTATCCTTGAAGCACATATTGGTTGCGACATCTGCATCGTATCGTTTCTTATATGTGTTACTGAGTCATCATAAGTACGAGCCTGTCTGGCAAGAAGAAACACTTCCTCAGGGGTAGTTCCAAGTGTATTCCTTATGGCTCTAAGATCAAATAGTCCTTGATCAATTGACTGAAGAATTTGCAATCCATTTTCCTTTCTTTAGTACAAAGGATTCGTTTGTGACCAGATTCGTAATCAGTGTACCTAATCGAGATTAGAGGACGGGTATCGGAACCGGCCTCTTGAATATCATCCTGAATTACTATAAGATGGTTGGATTATTGTATTTTGATAAACTTTGTGATCGGTTCATTGATTAGTGATGAATGTGAAAAGTGATGATTGATTGTTTAATTAGGTGATCTGTTGTTCTAAGTCTGGTTTGGTTTGGTTGAAGATGAGGCTATACAAGTCGCAATGAAGAGCCCTTTTTCAAATTCAATGAATTGGAGACAAAACGCAGTCAGAAGAAAATTTTTCCAGAGGATTTCCTTTTACCCAAAACGTAATGTGGTCTCAAAGGTAGGCAAAAACGCAAGAAGCAAATTCGCAGAGTGAGAAAGCTTTAGACAAAAAAGCAACTCAATCATTGAGACATAAACGCAAACAAGGAAATGAAATGGACAGAGTATACCCTAGCGCAAAAACGACTAATAAGGTCTTCAATCCTAGGCAAACGCAGACAGGACAGAAACAAAATCGCAACCTTCGATAACCAAAAAGCAGACGGCAAATCGCAACCCTGTGATGCGTGAAACGCAGAAAACCAAAACGCAGTCAGGAGCAAAAACGCCAGAGTCAAAACGCAACTCCTAATAAGACCAAAAACGCTAGAGTACTCGTTGTACTTTACAAAATGTCAAATGCAGTGTAACTTTTCTGACAAAACGCAGGAAGAAAACGTCAACCAAGAAATGCTAGTGAGACAACGGCTAGTCAGAAAATACAAAATTTTAACCTATAAAGCACCTAAACAATCACCTTTGAATGTTTTTGCTTGGTTTCTCTTTGCAAACTTGATCCTAGAGGTTTATAACAACAATAACAAAACATAACTTTAAACACCACAACGTGAGAATCAAAGGAGTGTCAAGAATAAGACCATAAACCTTCAAAAACCAAACTTTTGATCTAAACTAACTAAGAAAACACACACACAATCTATCTAATCATCTCATGAGCTCCTGATACCAATTGTAGGATATTGGATATCATAACACAAGGTAGGATTAGTGGGTTGGCCGAATTTGTAGAGAGAGAAAGTGATATTTCTAGTGAGAGAAAACACCTTAAGTGTGTGTATTATCAAATGAACAAAACCCCTTACATGGTGGGAAAGGGGTTTATTAAATACAGCGTTTTGTGCCCCTAAGTGGGCTATGGATGTGGGCTATACTGTGGGTTAAAGACCACGGCCCACAATATGTCATACAGATAACTATAGCTTAATATTAATGCTATGAGCATAACCTATGCTAGGACATAACACGGGTTAGGAATAGTGGATCGAAGTCTTTTACAAGGGATTTCATAATTTACTACACGGCTGAACTAAGCTTCAATAATCGAAGGGTAAAGACAAAGGTGTCATTTGTGATCCTATTGGTCCGGGCATACAAAATACAACATGGAGAGCTATCCCGGCATCTAGATTACTGGTTAAGTCTCACTAGACCCAGTTGAATGATAGGTCGCATGTACAAGCACATAAACAAGTATGAGGTGATAAACATAATTAAACAACAACGATAAATTAAGCAAGCCGGATTAAAACAAACCAAACATTATAATCTTCATTAACATGGCTAATACCCGAGGGTATTAGCCCATAATCATTGTCATTTTTACAAACGTGATCAAACAATTGAAAACCGAATGATTAAGAAAGTAAGAATTACACGATGTCTTCTATGGAATTAGGAGTGGTGCTCGACTTTGGCTACTCTTTATGGCTTGAGAAATTCGACTTCAGATGTATACTATATAGAGAATATGATATTGCACACTGAAAACTCGTTTTTGAGTCTTCTATTTATAGTGTCTAAAAAAGACTCAATACGCCGTATCCAGTAAGGTCGATACGGCGTATTGGGCTGGATTCCTTGGAGTGCGTGCTACGTTCGTAATAAATCATTGATATCATTCCCAATTTACTTGAGTTACTGTATCTTCGAATAATTTTCTTTATGGATACGGCGTATGTAGACAGAGTGAATACGCTGTATTGGGAATTGGTCAAACGCGTTTTCTTATGAAGTCTTGGTGCAGATACGCCGTATATTTTGAGTTGGATACGGCGTATTGGTGAAAATTCAGCAATCTTTAAATGTCTTCGTTTTAGCTCCAAATTATGCGCTTTTTAGCATGTCTTCACAAAACACTCCTGAATTACTGCATTTATCGACTTTAAAGCAATTAAGTATCAAATTATATAAAAGTGTCCCAACCAAAGTTGAGGATTTTCTGTTTAAGCATAAATGGTTGATAAAGTGACTTTATTACTTAATGACTACAGGCTCACTTGTAAACTCTTCTAAACCAGTAAATGACAAGTCAGGTGTAGGAGGCATAAATTTTCTGTATAGGGAGGTGGTACTGCATTATAGCCTAAACCTTTCTTGCAGTTGTCAACTATCTAACACTTAATGAGTTTGTCTAAACTTTCAGATGCAAATTCAAGTTTATCTGTATTAAGTTGAATTCTATCTTTTTCTTGTTGAGCCTTTTCAAGTTTCTTTTTAAGTTCTGTAATGGCTATTTCTCTTAAATGAATCTCAAGTTTTAATTCCTCAATGTCTTGTTCATAAATAAACTCATTTTTCTTATAAACTACAAGTTTTTCTTCTATGGACTCTAAACCTGTCTTATAAGCTAAAGCCATTAACTAAGATTTCTTCAAATCTTTTTACAGTTGTTCATTATGTGATTTATGCACTTCAATAGTTTCAAGACAAGATTTTGAACAAGTAGAGTCATTAGATACCTCAGAATCAGAACTTGAAGTTGAGAAAGAAATGAGTGCATAGTTAGTAGGCCCTTCCTCTGCCTGATCACTCCAGTCATAACCACCAAGCCCATCACATGAGATCAAAGCATTAGAAGTAGTTGTCTCCACTGGCAAACTTCTTATTGAGCTTTCCTTGTACATGTTGTCTTGGTTTCTTGGAGCACTGCACTCCCTAGAAAAATGTCCCCTCTTGTGGCAGTTGTAGCACTCCACTTTGGACTTATCAAAGCTAACAAACTCATTTCCATTGATAGTAAGCTTCCTACCCGTGTTCTTCAAAAACCTTCTAGCCCTCATAGTCAATATAGCCATTTGCCATCTCAAATCTATCTCTTCTAAGTCATCTGGATGGAGTTGTTGTAAGTCCTTATTTGCAAGTTGAGGACTACTTGGTTGACTAGCAAATAATGCACAGATCACAACATTACTCAAGTTATCAACATTTGTTGATTTGGCAGCATTAGTTTGAGTGTTGGCAGCAAAAACTCCATGAGCAGTATTAACTGCTTCATTAGTGTTGCTTGAGTTGTTAGAGGACACAAAAGCCATATTTTGTGTGTTTGTACTTGAGCTTGATGCCACTTTGACTTCAGGTTCATACACTTTGAGATTGTTGTAGAGATCATCCATGCTCATTTCTCTAATTCAGGCTTATTACTCCACACAATAGCATGTGTGTTCCATTCTTGAGACAAACTTCTTAACAACTTCTGGTTCACATCATCTTGTGAAATGTTTTCACCTAAACTCTCCAGCTGACTCACAA
>BQNB010174502.1:0-13253 GCA_026074375.1 Tanacetum coccineum
ACAAAGGGGCTCAAAATGGGCTTAAATAATAAACTTTGCAAAGGTATTAACGAAGAAGTCCCAAGGGCAGATGGTTTGAGTGCGTTATGTTAAAAGGTTGAGGGTGTTGAGGTCCAGGATTCGAGCCTTGCTCACCTTGGACTTCTACCTTCCCTTTTTGCTCTTTTTTCTAAATTTTTCTTACACAGCTTCTAATTAAGCTGTAAACAAACAACTTTTGTGAAGACAAATTTTTTCCAACTTAAAAATAAGCTCATAATTAAGCTCAAAAGGATGGCAGAATGCTTAACTAAACTAAAAGACTAAATGGCTAAACTGTTTGATCTTTTTAGGAAAAATAAGCTAACAAAGAGATAAATAAGCTAAAACATATAAAGTCCTATCCCTAATAAGCACATATGAACATAATAAGCAGGAAAACTTTAAAAAGCCAATAAGCACTTTGGCCAAAACAGTTAGCCAAACAGTCTTAAGGACACTTTTCTAGCTTAATTTTAAGCTGGTAAAAGGATCCGTATGGCTTAGAGACTTATATGCTGTTGGGAATTAAAGAGCTTCTATGGAATAATGCTGCTGAAGACTTAGTACTGCTAGTTGAAGACTTAGTACTGTTAGTTATAGTTATTACTGTTAGTACTGTTAGTATATAGTTAGTACTTTTAGTTAGTTTATTAGTACTGCTTATGAGATATGCATGAGTTATATTAGGAATTGATATGTATGATCTGTAAACGCATTTTGTAAGCCTATTAGGGTTTTTCCTTGGTGTATAAAAGGAACCCTTACGGCATAGTTAGATAATAATCATCATAGAGGATATACAACAATAAAAGCAGATCAATATTCATAGATTAGTTGTTAGGCAAAACATATAGTTGTTTTGTGATTTATTCAATATAGTAAAAGTTCTGTGTTCATTGTTTTATTGTTTCTTCTGAGTATATAAAGATTAATTTCGCATAGTCTTTATATATACACCACAAGGTTTCTAATCTAGTTGTTTGGATTTATCTAAACAAAACTAAAGATCCATTCAATTGGAACCATCAAGTGGTATCAGAGCGGGTGTTCTGAAACCTTAATTTAGAAGAAGCAAAACTAGATCCATCACTCTGTTTATTCCCTAGATAAAAAACCATGGATCTTGAACAAAACAATTCTCTTGCAAAACTGCTACTTCTCAAGCAAGGTGATTATGACACATGGAGACTCAGGATAGAATCATACATTCAACTTCAAGACTATTCTCTCTGGGAGATTATAGAGGAAGGCAACTCTTTCAAGCTAGTAGCCCGAACCACTACAGACAATAATGGTATATCTACTACAACAATACCTGGTGCTGTTACTGCTGATGAGAATATCCTAAAGAAGAATGATCTTAAAGCCCGAAGCATTATGATGATGACACTTCCAAGTGAACATCTGCTTACTTTCAATCAACACAAGGATGCCAAGTCTTTGTTTGAAGCTATAGAAGCAAGATTTGGTGGGAATGAAGCCACCAAGAAGACTCAAAAGACACTCTTAAAGCAGATGTATGAAACTTTCAGTGCTTCTAGCTAAGAGTCACTAGACTCTATCTTTAACAGGCTTCAGAAAATTATGAGCCAGTTAACTATCTTAGGTGAAATCATCACTCCAGAAGAACTGAACCTTAAATTCTTAAGAAGTCTTCCTACTGAATGGGGTATGCATGTTGTGGTTTGGAGAGACAAGTCATATATGGGTTCAATAAGTTTTGATGATCTTTACAATGACTTTAAGATTGTTGAACCAGAAGTAAAAAAAGAAGTGTGACCTCTAGCTCAAACTCAGGCTCTCAGAATTTGGCCTTTGTCTCATAGCAGGACAAATGATGATAATACTGCTAATGTTCATGTTAGTACTGGTGGTACTCCTATTAGTACTGCTAGCACTAATAATAGTACTGCTTGCCTAAGTGATGCCACAGTATATGCTTATCTAGCCACTCAACCTAATGGGTCTCAAGTTGTTCATGAAGACCTAGAGAAAATCCATGAGGATGATCTAGATGAAATGGATTTAAAGTGGCAATTGGCATTGCTAAGCATGAAAGCAAGAAAGTTCTATCAGAGAATTGGTAAAAAGATTGTCATCAATGGAAGGGATACTGCTGGTTATGACAAAAAAAGGTAGAATGTTTCAATTGTCAAAGTTGGGACATTTTGCTAGAGAGTGCAGAAATTCTAAGAGTCAAGAGAACAGGAGCAGAAGTCAAGACAGCTCAAGAAAAACAGTGAATGTGGAAGAAGCTTCTCCTAAAGCTTTGTTAGCCGTTGATGGAACTGGATTTGATTGGAGTTACATGGCAGAACAGGAGGATTCTACCAACTTTGCACTTATGGCTTTCTTTGATTTTGAGGTACAAAACAACAAAACTTGTTCTAAAACTTGTCTTAAAAATTATGAAGATCTTAAGTCTAATTATGATAAGTTGAGAGTAGAGCTTAGTAAGTCTGAATCTGATTTATATAACTATAAAAGGGGTTTAGCTTCAGTAGAAGAACAACTGGTCTTTTATAAGAAAAATGAAAGCTTGCTCTATGATCAGATTGCTGTTCTTAAAAGAGATGCTTCATATAATGAATCAGATATAAATGCTCTTAAGAATCAGGTAGAAAAACTAAAGAAAGAAAAAGAGGATAATCAGTTGAAAATTAAAAATTTTGAAAATGCCTCTAAAAGTCTAGATCAAATGATTGGAAATCAATTAGTTGGTAATAATAAGAAGGTTTTAGGATATAATACTGTTCCCCCTCCACTTACAGGTTTGTTTGCACCTCCTAGTATTGATTTATCAAACTTAGGAATTGAGAAATTTAAACAACCTGAATTTGAAGGATATGGTGTTAAGGAAAATAAGGATGCTAGTAAAAATGTCTCTAAAGAAGTTAAGAAATCTTTAGATGCTCCAATAATTGAAGATTGGGTTTCTGATAGTGATGAAGATGAGACTGAGGTGTTAGAATCCCTTAATGTTCAAAAGCCTAAGCAAGCTGATCAACCTAGGAAAGTTAATCAAAACCCTAGGAAAAACAGTACAAACTGTAATATCTCAATCCCTTAATGTTTGAAAAGCCTAAGCAACCTGATCAACCAGGAAAGTTAGACAAAACCCTAGAATAACAGTACAAGCTTGAGAATACCCTGAAAGCCTAAGAAATTAGTAGTTGGATTGCAGTATTACACCAAAAGCTTGTTTTGTGTGAGGGAGTTTTTAAAAACCATCTATTAAAGACGTGAATTTCATGATAAAAAGATTTTACAAAAACCTGTTTTGAACAATGTGAAAAAGTGACTGGTCCAAAGGGAAGTTCGACCATTTGGACTAATGCAATGAGGGTAAATCATCAAAATTTCCTCCTAATTCAAAAAGGAATTATGCTCCAAAAGCAGTTATAACCAGTCCCCTGGCTTAATACGTAGTTATTGCTGCTATCCAATTAAGTGCTACAGATGTGCATAAACCCTTTGCAAATGTTGCCAAACCAAGGACAAATGTTTTTCAAAAGGCACATTCATCATTAAGTAAGACATTTAACCAACAAACAGTACAAAAAAAACAGACAATTTGTAGATAACCAAGTTAATACTGTAATGTAAAATTCTATAAAAATTGTTGGAGAAGCAAGGGATTTAATGCTGTTAAAGCCTACAGCATACATGGTCATGGAGACCTAAATTAAAATGGTAAAATCAATGTCTACAAGAATACTGGATTTTGTGTTTGTAAGCAATTTGACTATGTTGATCCAACAGGTAGAAACAAGTCAGTAATGGGCATGGTTCCCAAGAGAATTAAATTCTCTTATACAGATGATTCTATGTTAGAACTAGTTTTGCATTTTCTTCTATGTTTTAGACAACATATTGCAGGTTCTACAAGAAATCATAGTTGGTTTTGAGGGAGGGATTATGAAGACATGAATGGATGTCTTTTAGTGTTGGTGTTACAACCACACAACAAATGGACATCAATACACCAAAGCATAACAGCATCATATTGGCTAGTCCATAAGCAAACGGTTTGTGGTAAAGACTTTTCAAATTCGTTCATGGTTGACAATTTACCAAAAATTGTAGGGTTCTCAACTCACCTTATTTCATGGTGAAGAGTTGGCTAGTCCAGGATCAAACAGTTCTTGGTAAAGACTACTCAAATCTGTTGATAGCATAGATAGGTATGCTAAAACTATAAGTTATCAATGCATCAAGTTTTGCAATAAAGCATTGGACTATTCTAGGGCAAACGACAACTTGTAAAGATCATTAACTCCTTTATGAGGCATTGTAGTTTTGCCAAAAACTAAAAGTCCAATGATCCACATCTCTACATAGAAGTTTATACTCAAATGAAAGAGGAGAGGACAGTCTGTAACTTATAGAATTGATGCATTTATGTACCAAATTGATTGAGAGTATCACTATTTTGGAATATGCTTTTAAGAAGACTCATACTCAGATTCTAACACTATTTGATAAAGAAAGTCAGAAGATCGGAAAACCAAGCTTCAAGTTCTACAACACAAGAGTATTTGATTTCAGAGATTCAGTCTAAGCAGAGGAGGATAGTAAAAGATGTAATCATTAGAGGCGTATGACAAACTTCAATGTTATGCTTGGGGTGAGTTAAACAGTATCTATTGCTCAAAATTACATTGTCAGAACTAACCTAAACAGTATACTCTAGTTCAAACTTAGTACTGCTAAGTGACCTGTTAGTACTGGATTGAGTCCATAACAAAAGAGCTCGTTTGAGGATAGTCTGTCTTACAAAATTCCAGATTGTTAAATAATTCATCAAAAATACAACTTTGGAGTCTTCAACAAACTAAAAATGAAATTGGTGGAATAGACTTGCTGGGGAAAGACAGAGCAATGACATAAGCAAAAGATTCTGAAGTTTGCAAGATTACAAGAGCAGATGGAACTTCAAGTTTTCATGGAGATTTTCAAGCATTGTTAAGAAGACTTGACAGACAAGATTTATTTCATCTCTACAGTTTGGTTCAAGAAAGATTTAAAGTTCATCCACTTCAGGGTCATGATTTAGATTTATAGGAAGATCTGAAAATGATATTTGATCCAAATGAAGAAGATGATATATGGTTGAACCAATAATATTGGGAGTTGCTGAGATAGAAATTACATGAATACAGTGGTGTTCACTCTTTATTCTTAGATGGTACTTCAAAACAGATCAACATGTTAGTAGACAAGAAGTATCCACTGAAGAAAGAAATCTTAGAGAAAATGATCAACTTGAAGATTGAAGCAGAAGAAAGTGATATGGCATCTGAGCTTATAAAGTTTATCAAATCTCAGATTGCAGAACAAAGTTAGTGTGATTTTTCAGCAACAGAATGTGAAGATTTTTATAGAAGCTAATAAGCAAGGAAGCTAAAGTGTTTGAAAGAATCCTCTCAAATTCAAAAAGCTTTAATTCAAGAAACTTAAGATTTGAAGGTAAATCATAAGTTTAGGGGAGGATTGTTGGGAATTAAAGAGCTTCTATAAAATAATGCTGCTGAAGACTTAGTACTGCTAGTTGAAGACTTAGTACTGTTAGTTATAGTTATTACTGTTAGTACAGTTAGTATATAGTTAGTACTGTTAGTTAGTTTATTAGTACTGCTTATGAGATATGCATGAGTTATATTAGGAATTGATATGTATGATCTGTTAACGCGTTTTGTAAGCCTATTAGGGTTTTTCCTTGGTGTATAAAAGGAACCCTCACGGCATAGTTAGATAATAATCATCATAGAGGATATACAACAATAAAAGCATATCAATATTCATAGATTAGTTGTTAGGCAAAACATATAGTTGTTTTGTGATTTATTCAATATGGTAAAAGTTCTGTGTTCATTGTTTTATTGTTTCTTCTGAGTATATAAAGATTAATTCCGCATAGTCTTTATATATACACCACAAGGTTTCTAATCTAGTTATTTGGATTTATCTAAACAAAACTAAAGATCCATTCAATTGGAACCATCATATGCCCTTAAAGCTTGACCTATAAGCTACTAGAATCAGCAATCAAAAATGAGTTTGAAACTCAAACAAGCTATGAAAAAGGCTTATGAAAAAACTATTTTTCAAATTTTTTACAAGACTTAACCCTTTTTAACTTTGAAACTGACTATTTTTAAGCTCAAATTAAGGTGTACAAATGGATCCTTATGGACTTAAGACCTTCAAACAGATAAAAATTAGACCTCAAAGAACTTATAATAACAATCAAAAGTCATTTTGAAATTCAGGATAAGCCACAAATAGCAAATGAAAAAGCAGTTTTTTCAAACTTTCCAACACTTAGTAAAATTATGACAGTTTTGGACAAAAACTTTACAAGACTAAGGGACACTTAAACAACATTTGTCTACTGCATTTTAACACTAAAAGCAACTCTAAAACAACACTCAAAGACTGGTTTTGAAAGCTTAATTAAATAAGCACTTGAAATTTGTTTTGAAACCACAAATTCAAACAACTTTTGCATAAAACCTTAAAACTCACATTCAAACTTGAAAACTTTTAGAAACAACTTTTTATGACTTAAAGAAGGCTAGTATAAGTAAGCTAAGTGGCCCAAACAATTTTTTACCAATTTTGACCCACTTTAGCCCTTAAACCAAACACCCCTTTAAGTTAATCAAATCCATATTAAAACTGATTTAAACTCAAATAAGCAAAGGATTTTGAAAACATATGGTAATCAAGCAATATTAAGCAACTTTTAGCAAAAGTAACTAAAAAATAAGCACTTACAATAAGCAAATAAAGATAAGCAGTTTTGAACTAAATAAGACAGATTTTGACTAAATCTAGAACTAAGAGTTTTAAACTACAAGTTAAACATATTAAGCAATTCTAAGACATAATAAGCATGAATAAGCAAAGATAAGCAGAAAATAAGCACAGGAACAGTAAATAAGCAAAATATTGAAAAATGGAAACTTACAAAGCCCTTGCTCAAAACAGGGCAAATAAGCTTATAATAAGTTGATCTACAAGCTCTAGCTTGTCAAAGACAAGCTAGTAGTGTCCATAAGCCCATCCCTTTTTGGCTTATCATCCATTAAGCTGTGGTATTTTGAGAGGTGAATTTTTTAGGTGAATTCTATTAAACACTTAAACTATTAGCTTTCTTAATGTAAACAAATTATATATATAAGCTTAAAGAAGAGCTTAAAACAGCTTATGAGAGATTTTTAACAATAATTAAAATAGGAATTTAAAACTCAAACTTTTATAACCTTAAAACCTCAAATTTTCACTAATCATAAAAAAGTTACAAGACTTGAATTTAAAGTACAATAAGCTAAATGTTAACTAATTAAGCTGAAAAGTAAACTAGATGCCTCATATGGGCTTACAAGGACCTATTTATAGAAAAGTCTTCAAATCTTGGGGTCTTCATTGTGTTTCTTCTGTGAGGTAAAACAAGGGTGTGTTTCTTGTTTGAGGTCAGTCAAAAACCAATCTTAGCCATTAAAATTTCTTGTTCACCAAGCCAATTGATCTCAACCCTTCAATTCTTATCTTTAACCTTGAACGAATGGAGTTTAAGAGGATTGCCAATGTGGCATTGTACCCATGTGAAGTGGGGTTAAGGGATGGTGATGGTTTTGTCTTGGGGTTGTAGGGGAGAAGGGGAAGACCCTGTAATGGCAAATTTGGCGCCAAATGGGTTTTTTCATTTGTATTACTATTTTGGTGATAATGGGATAAAGGTTTGGGAATTTGATAGTTTTGACCCCTAAACTTGTATGGTTTGATTGCATATAAGGTCCTGTGGTGTCAAAGGTATAAGGAAGTTGGTCGTTTCAGCCCCTCAACTTGTATATTATTATTGCATAGATAGTCCTTTTGGGGCTTGTGGTGAAACAGACTTAACAGCCATATTTGTGGGTTGTTAAGTTGGTTTGTTTGGGCCGGGTATAGTTTTAAAAGCTCCCCAAAATAGAAGGTTCTAAAACAGATAACACCTTCCCCACAAAAAGACAAAAAGATGAGCGTAGTCTACGGCGGCCCCTTATATATTAGGGACCGCCGCCAGCATAACGGCTCTTTTTGTCTTCTATAAATACTGAGCCACCCCATCTGAAAAACAGAACCTCTTGCCACAAATTTTCTCAGATCTACTTTTCTTTCCTCTTTCTTTCTTTCTAAAACACATATCTTGATCACTAACATACCTTGATCTTGTTTCAAGTGATAAATTCTTTCTTCCTCCCTTCTTCTTCTAATCAAGTGCAAGAGAAGAACAATCGTATTCTTCTACATACGAATTGTTATCAAGTGATATCTCTCTTCCTTCTCAAGATCACATATCTTCATTACATTTACTTTGTTTTGTTGTGTAAATTGGATTGTGTGTTGATCCAATAGAGTAGATTGTGTATTGGTGTGATTTGGATTGTGTGTCAATCCAAGGGTATATATCTTGTGAGTGTAATAAAGATTTAGTGAAGTCTTAGATTGGTTCTAGCTAAGATTAGAACTCGACATCTAGCTTAGTGTCGGAAAAGAAAGTAAGCGACGTGTAAACGGTTTTCTCCACCTAAAGGGAGCTTGTTGACATAGTGAAATCTCGAGTAGAGTACTCGGGAGTAGAGTAGGAACGAAGAGGTGCTTCGTTGCCGAACCACTATAAATATTGGTGTCGTGGTTTGATCGTTTCTTTCTCTATCTCTATATTGTTATTGTTTACTTAGTTCATTACATTAGATATTTTAGTTGTGATTCATATTGTTGATTGATTGACATACAACTCGAATCAAATTATTTTCTAAGCAAAGTTTTAACTACATATAGTATAGAAGATATAGACATATAACTTAATGACATGTTGTCCATTTATATTAAGTGGGTACGTTAAGTTTACTATCTCAAGATATTTAAAATTTCAATAAGTCAGTAATTGTTCATATTTTTTTTTAAATATGTTAACATCTAAAAAGGAAAGTTTTTATAAAAGATTATTTATATACATAAAATCTTATGTTATGTCGGTTCTCACTTGTATAAAGGGGACATAAGGACGTGAGAGGGTAAATATTAGTTTTTTATTGACGAGTTATTAGTTTTTTCTAAAGTTAAGGTTCCACAATATGTTGGTTCTTGATGATAGTTTTTTTTATTTTTGATCAACGTTTGTTTAGGTTGTGTTCTTCTTCAATATCCTTCATAATGGAACCCAAGGCTCAATGTCAATGTCGATGTAGATGTTGTTAGGAAATGTATAGGGGCAACAACGGCTCATAATGAAGCATAGCAGCCATCTAACATCAAGAAGAGAGTTTATCCTTCGTTATGAGCCGTTGTTGCCACTATCCCTTTCCAAACAGCATCTGCGTTGACATTGGGCTTTGGTTCCATTATGAAGGATATTGAAGAAGAACGTAACCCTAAGCAAATGTTGATCAAAAATAAAACAAATTGCCGATCAAAAACTAATATATTGTGGAACCTTAACTTTAGAAAAAACTAATAACTTGTCGGTCAAAAACTAATATATTGCCTTCTCACGTCCTTACGTCCCCTTTACAAGTGAGAACCGACATAACATATGATTTTATATATATAAGTAATCTTTTATAAAATCTTTTCTTTTTTAGATGTTAACATATTTTAAATAATTTTTAAGAACAATTACTGATTTATTGGAATTTTAATATATCTTGAGATAGTTCTAACAATCCGTATTTTTGATCAATGTACGACACTATTAAATTCACTATTTATTTATTTGAGTCATCATGGGTTTTTTCAAGTCTTGCCTCTTATATAGGTAGAAATATATAATGTTTGAGTCCTTTAATTTAATGCACAAGAACTCATTATGAGTGGGTGCAGGACAAACAGCCATGGATACATAACCCTATGCATACAATCGACATAACTCAAAGACTCGATCCTTTAACTGAATGCAGGTGCTCGTTATTAGTGGAATGGGGAAGTTGAAGTGAAAACTCTAGTATATGAAAGTGAAGGGTTGCTGCAGTTTTCCTAAGCCTTTAAGATTAATCTCAAACAATCTTAAACCAACATTTCCCTATATTTACTCTAATTAAAATCATGATTTGTGATTTACCCCTAATTTTTGTTCTCTCCTAAAAAAACCTAGCCACCGTCATCCATTATCTGTGATTTACAACCTCTTCTGATACCACGATATGGGATTTACAACCTCTTCTGATGAATTGATATATGAATTGATGTCAATATGAACCCTAAATCCTAATATTTTGATCTATAAATTTGTTTGGTCAAGTTGTGGCGGTTGCGTTTTTTCAACAGCGGGATGTGGGTGTGGTATTCGTGGTATGGATCGACTCGGGTTTCGGGTTTGTAGAATCGTAGTTGTAAAAGAAGCAGAAACTTCTTTAGATTAAGTAATTAGTATCTCTTTCATCAATTATTTAGGGGGTGTTTGGGATTGCTTCTTGAAAATAGATTATTCATTTTGATAACGAATAGTCAAATAATCAGCTGTTACAAAACGTGATTTAGAAATGTTGTGTTTGGATTTGATTTTGTTGTATGACAACGCAATAATCGGATAATCAGTTTTTTTAGTGTTTGGTAAATTAGATTATTTGATAGTTTTATAAGTTAAATGACCAAAAAGTGCACTAAAATATTCTATATTACAAAAAAAATGGCAGTAACAATTAGTTGCTTAAGGGTGAATTAGTAATTTGATGACAAAAGCAAAATTACGTTTCCAAAAAGCATCACATGGGGTCCAGTTGCAAAATGGCGTTTTGCCTCCTTTAAAATGCAAATAAGTAAGTTTTCTTTTTCTTTTAACAAACACTCAAAATGGCTTATCTCCCGTTGCAAAATGAAATAATCAAAAAAGTAGGGTGCAAACGCAAACAAACCCTTATTTTGTTACTAATTTCTATGATGCAATAAAGATTTCTTATATATATGTTGATGTGAACTTTTACAGAAAGAATCAAACCATGTGCCTACTCATGAGTTGATGATGGTATGAAATTCTTTTAATTATGTGTTCCCTTGCAATATGTTGCTTCTCGATGTTATTATATTAATCTTTCTTTGGTTACAAAATTAGTCTTTAAATATGCAATGGTTAATAATATGATGTTTAATAACAAACTTTAGTATGGTGCATTTGATGGGGAATTGAAATTGGTTAATATATTCTGATGCAAAACATGTTGTTTACATGGTAAGCATGAAGAAACGTACTGAAGAGTTTTTGTGTTCATGTTACATGTATTTCCTTCCGGTAGAGAAATACATTAATGTTATTGTGTCACCAAATTATATGAAGTAACACTTGATACTAAGATCTTTTTGATAATAATTTATTTTTGTAATTATATCAAATTAACCATTTGATTTTTCAGTATGTTTTTGTTTTTGTGTTTACTTTAGGTCATTTAAGAAATCTCTAGATCGACTCACATTAATCTTCCCTCCTTCATTTGATAAATGATGGTTTCAAAACTGAAAAAAAGAAAGGTATAATCTTTCGCTTAACAACTTGAAGCATCAGTAGAGAGTTTTCAAATCGTATTTAACACGAAAACTGATATAGATCTATTTAAACTTGCAGCAAAGTTGTCGAGACAACGCGAACTTAAAAGGAAGCTAAAGAGAGAGCTGCAAGAATCGTTGAGTCGACGTGAACTTTTGTCAGGTGGTAGTAGCCATGTCTTGAAATTTTTTAACCATATAATTTATACCTAATAGGGGAACATGTTTCCATTAGGCTCATTTTCAATGGCTTATGAGCGTATCAGCTTCAGCTTATGACCTCAAATGAGTTCTTATGTATGAGGAAGTAAAGACTTATCAAAGAATGATGTCGTGAATCATCCCTTTATTCTTTTAAGTTAACACAGGGTAAAGTTATTTGAGTGTTTACTTATTTTGATATATGAAATGTGTTTATGACTTTAGTTATGTTAAATATGAAAGTTTGAGGCTTTTTATGGGTGAAACAGTGATACCTTAGTATGCCAATAGCCTATAATTACCCTTACTCTTTTCTTATAAATCGTCTGCAGGAGCTACCCCAAAGGGAGTACTAAAGCAAATGAAAGTTGAAGGCTTAAGCAATTATCATGTGAAGAGTCATCTATAGGTGCAATTATGCAATTTGAAGCAAGTTGCAAATGCTCTACGAGTTTCTTATTTCATTTAGTGTAGAATATGTTTTGTTTTGCAGAAATATCAGACAGCTAGATATAGACCTCAGCCGTCATCAGAAGGTATATAATAATAAATAATTTATTCATGTTAGTCATTCATCACATCGGCGTTTTAAGCATTATCCTGATTTGGAAACCGTTGGTCTATAAGCAATTCGCCTACTCTATATTATGCTTAAAGCTACAGTTTTAGGAAGACGTTCACTGATTAATTTGAGTAATCACTTATTGCAGAGCCTTCATAGAAAAAAACTACTGTAGCAGATTTCTCATCTTTGGAGTTGAAAACGTAAGTATCGGCGTTTTAAGCATTATCATGATTTGGAAACCGTTGGTCTATAAGCAATCTGCCTGCTCTATACTGGTTATTATGTTTAAAGCTACAGTTTTAGGAAGATGTTCACTGATTAGTAGCATTCATAGAAAAAAATTACTGTTGCTGATTTCTCATCTTTGGAGTTGATAACGTAAGTCAGACTAATTAAATTACATCTTGACTTGATATAGCTTATGTCTGTGTCATGTTACATGTCACTTATAATATATTTCTTCTGTAAATGCTATGTTGATTGACTTAAATCTTCCCGATAAATCTGTCATTGTTAAAAGTGTCTTTCAAGGACCTCTTTTGATACTTAATACTTAAGAGTTGTAGCAAATTTTGACCCATTTCTTTATGAATCCATCGTTCGGGTTATGTTTTAATCTGTAATGCTAAATGGATCAAAAGTTCCCAAAGCGTAATTATGATGCTTATACTTTTTAGGCATTTGACATTTTAGTTCTTTATGTTGGGTTTATATGGTTATGATTTGTGGGTTTTTTATTATTAATTTTGCATTTTACAGGGTTTGGAGTTCACTGAAGCATTACAATTACAAATGGAAGTTCATAAAAGACTACACGAATAACTTGAGGTATAAATACCTGAATAAAAATTGAATGGTTGGTCCCAAAGGGATGCATAACAGAATTTCAGAAGAATCGCCACAGTGTGCTTGATTTCAAACTATGCCGTAATAAGATCTC
>BQNB010174509.1:0-13252 GCA_026074375.1 Tanacetum coccineum
TGCCACATAATGCACATAATCACCAAACCCATATTAAGAAGAAGTACTAAACACACTTTGGATGTAGATAAATAAACTGTTGCCGGGTAGAATTGCCCTCTACTACTAAAGGCGTGATAGATAACTGCCAGTGTGGCAATCACACTGAGTCCGGCGTATGTCTGCAACTTCATCATTTTGTTGTACGCACTGCTACATCACAAAATCAATCAGCTAAAACGAATGATAAACATAATAGTAAACTCCTCTTTATTTAACCAACACACATCGTTCAACTAAATCTCCCTTTCCAGTTCCTAAACGAGTCTCAATCAATTAGGGAATATTAATATACCATTACATAGTGCAGAAGGCACTGCTTTTTTTTGTTATGAAAATTCAATTGACACCATCTTATTTAAACAATTTTTACATGTGACTAAGTAGCAGAATAAGAGGGTCTTTGGTATTGCTTATCAAAAAATTTCTGTTTGTCTTAATAAGCAGTTTGTAAAAGTTGAATGGTGACTAAAAAGCAGAATAAGAGGGTGTTTGTTATTGCTTGTCAAAATTTGCTGTTTGTCTTGATAGGTAGTTAGGAAAAGGTGAATTGTTATTCAGATAATGATTCGCATTGCTTATTGTTTATGCTTTACATTTAAATAAGCAGCTTACTAATAAACAGTTTGGAAAATAGTGTTTGGAGTTGCTTAATTCACATGCATCTTCAATTAATTACTCGAGGAGTAATATCTATTTTTACAGGTTTTTAGGTTAGATATGAGAGCAGGCGGTATCATCACACAAACACCCCTGCGCCAAACCCAATGGCGTGCACCATCCCCTGTTACCCCACTGCCTGGTCCACCAAGGGGGTGTGTTTATAACGCATGCCAACCCCTTGGCTTGCACTATAACGTGAATGTATGTGTTATAACGCACGCCAACCCCATGGCTTGAGCTATAATGTGATTTGTATGTGTTTTTTGACAGCCGAGGGGTTTTTTTGTGGGTCCAAAGGGGGTGGTACGGCATGTATTATGAGGGAGGGTGTTTTATGGTGTGCGTGATATAGTTGCGTTAAAAGAAAAAGTGATCAGGTAGCATAACAAAAAAAATGCAGCCTGGCAATCTGGCATGTTGCCATACCGCGTGCTCATGGTTTGTGCAAGTTCCGTCTATTCGAGCATGCTCTTAAAGTGAAAAAGTAGATGGCGTTCTAAGAGTGCCGGGTGTGGCCGGCATTGTTGTCAACGTTAGCACAAGTTACCACACTGTAAGTTTTTTTGTTTTATAAAAAATGTATGTGGGTTTGTTTAAGCTTATTTTTGGGCTTATGAGGTTTCGGATTTTGTTTCGTAAGCTCATATTTTCTGGCTTAATTTGAAATTTATGGGCTTATATACGCTTATTATGACATAATAAACTTAAAAAGGCCCATAAGTACTAAAATAAACTGAAAAATATGTGCTTACGGAACGTAAGCCGAAAACACATAAGCCCAAAAATAAGCTTAAACAAACACCCCTTAGTTTGTCACTGGTATGGGTTAAAATGTGGTAAAGTGTTATTCTCAAGTGTTATGCTGACATGGCACCAACACTTGTGTTACCACACCGAGAGCTCTTATAGCACAAGGTATGGTAACTCCGACGTTAACAAAAGTTGGCGCCACGTCACTCGGAATAACATTTATTCATGAATTTACCATGGCTACCAAAAAAAAGTAGTATCAGTTTTATCTCAAATAAGCACTTTGAAATACTTTACCCTAAAATAAATAAGCAATCCCAAACACCTTATTGCAGTCAGATAAGCAGTTTCGATAAACAAAAATGGTTGAATAATGAATCACAATAATACATAGAAACAGAAAATAATAAGAATCCCTAAAAAAATAAGGATCTAGGTGGATGTACCTGATAAGAAACTAAGCGGTGATCTGTGATTGTGTTATGGTTATAATTTGTTAAATCATTGGGTTGATTGTGACATAATAAATCATTTGATGAAAAAGATCGAACCAGATTAGATAAAAATTAAAAACAAAGACACAGAGAGGGTTCTAGTGTTCCTTCTCGTCACCGGTGCATTTCTCGGCCAATTGCTTTTCTACACGTGTAATGTGGTCGACTTGGCTCTACTTGCTTACGTGTAGGGGTGTTATCGGGTCGGGTTGAGTCGGGTTTTGAGTTTTAAAAATGTGACCCGCAACTTGACCCGATAAAAAATCGGGTTATCGGGTCGGGTTAAGTCGTGTCGGGTGATTCGGGTTGTCGGGTTATAAATAAATCAACTCTACGTATATAAATTAGTAGATAAACAACTTATATACTAGTTTTCAAACAAAATATCACTCTATTATTTACTCTTCTAAGCAACTAGCCACACAAAATAGCATTTCTATATCTTGTAATTCTTTGTGGCAAATCTCCTTTTTTTCATTTGCTCAGCAGAAAAACTTAAAATAATTTGACAAATCTATTATCAAATGCCATATTTTCTACGATAGATTTCACATCACTTTAGAGAATTTGATAATGTATTACCAAATGTTTTTTCATTTGTTCAGCAATTTAAACTTAAGAGAATATGACGAATCTTTTAACCGTGTCCTTTTCGTATTATCTGATTAACTTATAGTGTGTTATATGTCATTGACCTATTGTGTGTTATTATATAGATGTTTATGGTAAAGAGCTATTCGACCTCACCATCCATCAAGCGCCAACTGTTGTTTTGCAAAAATGGAATGTGACAATTAACACAAGTCCTGATTTATAGTGAGAGCATATTTTGACTGTCATAGTGAGAGCATACTCAAATTGTTGTTACAGTCTATAACTTGTCTCATGCAGTGCAAAAGACTTATGTTAGACGAATAAGTGGCCCAAGCCCGATTGTGGGCTTGTGGTCCATTAGGGTTAGGTTTGATGTTGCTTATTTACAAAGCTATCTATTTATTATAAATAGATATACCATCTCTTATGTAATTCATTCAATCAATACAATATCTATCACATTACAAGAAATTCATTAATCCAAAGTGTTTAAAATTTGTCCAGAATCTGACCTTCTAAAAGTATGACATTAATTACCTACACCTCTAGCCACTGCTACACTTGTCTATATGTCCACAATGTGAGTGGCCTCGTTCTAGATCTCTTACTTATCCATGCAACAATGCAACCGCACGAAGCATATCGAGGATCTTGCGACATCACTCTTGTCAGGATCTTGTCTATACCCGGTGGTCATTAATGAACTGTAGTTCCTCACACGAATCCCGTCACGTGAGATCAGTACGCGATTTCTTCACCAATATGTTACCTCTACTCACAGTTTATGTTTTGACATGAGTATCGTCGCACAGTTTGAGCGTTCGATAGTTGTCATCTCCCTGTTCAAACTGCGGAACGACAGTGATAGACGAATACGTCTGGGCGCCAAGCCACGATTGTGGTCGTGTGCTCCTATTAGGGTTATGGTTTGATGTCTGCTTATTTTACAAAAGCTAATCTATTAACATTATCATATAGATATGCCAATCTTATGTAATTCATTCAATCAGTACAAAATATATCACTTTATCAACATTATAAGGACCTTACAAAGGATCATCTTTAAGTTAACAAAAAAGATAAAAAACTTACCACAATTCTCTCCGGTCTTTCATCACGGTTACCCCTAATAGTGGAACAAATTTTTCAACCCCCAACCCGACCATTCACATAACACTATCGGAGTGAAATCGGTGTTCTGGTGAAAACAACCCGAACAAAGAAATTTTTAACCCGACACTATAAGTCTTCATATTCGGAGTTATGGGATCGGTTACGGAATCTCGGGTCAGGTTGTCTCAACTCCGACCCTTAACTGACACTCTACACTAACTTCACGTGTGGCAAGGTTGATGTTTTTTTTTTAGTAGTATAGATAATAGGAAACATTACATGTTTCTTGAGAAGACATTAGTGTGTCTTTTTATACCTTTTTCGTCTCGATTAGACAAGTTATCATCGAGACTGAAACTCTCACTTATTCAATCACTGCTCATAAATTTAGTAAAAAGCTTTTTACTTTTTTAAAAAGCAGGCGTAGTACACAATCAAAAGTCTGGATTTGCGCCATCTTAGCTCAGGAATGCACTTGAGACCACTCTCACACAATTTAAAGCTGAGTAGTCACAAAAAGCATCTTTTGCCACTAAAATGTCACCCTTGAGTGGTTTTGTTATATAAACACTTATATCTATAGAGCTCCGAGTACTGTATCGTGCACGACTCGGCATACAATGTTCGATTTGGCACCGGACGATTGTTGGCGTTAGGTCCCGGAGCATAATAGATTCGGCGTTTCGGTCTCGATCTTAAGCAAAACAGCAAATGTTTTGTGGTAGAATCAGACCAGTAATGAACCTGAACCTTTTGATCCGGTCATACGGTCGAGTGTTGCATAAGATGTTATAAACCCACATACATAAAGCAAAGAACCCAGATAAAAAACATAAACAAGAAATATTTAATTTTTGTGTTAATTGTACACTCTGTGATGCATAACTGGTTATAACCTGAGTCGTTAAATCTTCAGCACACTGACTACCGTTGCGTAACCGCGAATCTTTCGTGTAACAATACTAGGTGCAAGTGAAGTCGTTGATGATTACGAGATAGTGTTTAATTTGTTTATTTTTTTTCCGGCTTTAGAACGAGGGCCGAGAGGTAATTACACGATTTAAGGCAGGTGGAGGCGGGATGAAATTGCGGTACTGCAAACAGAGACGCGTGAATCGCCAGAAGTGAGAACATCCTAGAGTGGGATATGTGGTGTTGATAGATACACAGGATGCAGATTCGTGCGTCACATGAACTTGTTAGTATCTTTCAAAGAACTAAGAAATAGTACTGCCATTTAGAGTTAATCCACACACAACTGTAAACACTTCTTTGATTCTCAAGCGGGCACACGATGGAACTCAACATCACATTTTCATCTTTCATCCACATCTTATATAATGATACGAACACTGTTGGCACATTGTTTCTATCATAGTCATACACAATACTCCGTATTCAATTCTTACTCTATGCGAATAACTTATTCATAAAGCTGTTAGATATCATAGTACAACAACTGCACTTTATACAGAAAAAAACTTAAATTCACACAAACAATACTGTAAACTCCTGCATCCTTTCTTCACACCTACGGATTAACAATGGTTTCCACTCACTATTATATGGAAATCATGGACCTCTTTCAAGAAGTCTTTTAGACCTATTTCATAAATCACCATAGTTGATGCTCGTAAAACGCATGCCTAAAGACATAGCTAATTACATGTTAAGGCAAAATCACTGGACATGTGTATTAATGTATGTTTCTTTCTTTAAATTTGCCACCAATCATTTTTTTTAATCAACTAATATAATCATTAGTGCATTAGATAACATCATTCTTATGCACTAAAAAAAATATTTTCTATATAAAGAAAGAGAAAGATTTCTATTTTTGCGCTCCACCAAAACAATGTGCCTTCCACGAAAATGACAAATGATTGACCCCGGGGCGATCTCCTTATTTTTCCCTCCAAATATCCCAGGCTTGACAGTTTCTGGAGTGACCGGGTGTCCTTATAGCCCAAACCAAAATTATTGACAAGATGACCTCTAAGTGTTCTAGCTAAGTACCCGTCTCTACCTGGACGTTGTCCATTGTGTACAATTTCTTTGTGAAAGTCGACCCCTATTGCCTAAGTCGCTAGTTCATAGGTCCGCTCGGGCTTCTCTCTTGATGAAAAAAATGAAAAATCAGAATAATTGGAGGCGCATGCTCAGTAGAAGACAGCAATCAGGTCATTGAGTGGGGAACAATAGCAATATACAATGAAAACGTGGTGTAGTCAGTAAAGAGGATTTGTTTTGGCATTTTTTACATGGGATATTTTATCTAGTCCTCCTCTTCTTTTAAAATTATATATAATAAACAGATATGTTCTTACAAAGTAAAAAAAAAGAGTAAATTGCATAAATCGTCTCCCAAGTTTGGGGCCAAATTGCAAGGTTTCGTCCAAAACGTAACGAAAGTTCAAGAATCGTCATGTGGGAAAACCTTTGGTGTCAAAGTACTCGCCCTTTGTGTAAATCCTTTCATTCAGGAAACCTTTGTTGCAAGTATCGTCCCCACGCAGGATGATACTTTGCAACAAATGTTTCCCTACAAGGACGATCTTGCACTTTTTCCAGTTAAACGTTTTAGGGTAGAAACATGCAATTTGGCCAAACTTCAGGGACGATTTATGCAATTAATCACTCAGAAAAGGAAATAAGAAACATAGATTGATCAAGGGATTCTTAAAAAAACGAAAAGATTTTATTAATGCTTTCAGATCACAATCATCCGTATTTTGTGCTGCATGCTGTGCCTCCCTCCTGTTATGCTCTAGGGAGTGCATTTGCTTGCTGCTTGCTCTCGAGGTCAAAAAAAAATCCACTTAAACCACTTCCGCCGTGACCGCAAAAAGGTGAGTCAATCGGTAGACGTTGACCTGACTGAAACTGATAAGCGTTATAAAGCCAGTTAATCTTGTTGAACAAAACTTATCGTGTTGATTGGAGACCCGAACTCAATAACCCGATATGTTACAATGTCGGTGATAATGTTGAATTATTTATTTTATCCGTATCAGAGTTAGTCTAGATCAACCAGAAAAAATATTATTTACTATAACTACTTATAAAACAAATTTAAACACTCCATCCTCATTAAATGGTAAAAATTAAGGAATTATAACTAATCTATGCTTTACTGTACAACCTTTAGAGCAAACAACACAAGAAAAAAAAGAATGACTTAATAACACACAGTCTCTCACCCTCCTCATTGAATGCAATTTTCTTTAAGTAACGACAAAATCGTAAGCATGTTTGTATAACATTATGCAAACAAATAAAATTCCTTTCAACACAACCTCATCCTTCAGATAAAATGCAAAAAATTAAGATTAATACAAGGTTGATGCACCTTATAACATAGCTTTATACTGCAAACAACAAAGAGTTGAAATTCAATAAAACAAAGTAAGTCATGCAATATGTACAATACATTCAATGCACAACAACATATTTAATTTGGCTAGTCAACACATTTATGTTATTCTTAAAAACACCCATTACTAAATTAATAAAATTTTTAAAACACCACTAAAAAAGAAAAGTACAGTTATTAATAACACATTAAACAATCTAATAAACTTAGCACAAAGCTTTTATAATTAATAGGTAGCTGGGACATGGAGGACGATCTAGATGTTGAGAGCGCCGGAGGCGCGACTGAGAGGGTCGCCCAGGTGTTACGAGGGGTCGGACTGGGCCAACGGGTTCAACCGAGAAACCTATGTGGTGTCGCCGGACTGTGCTGTTGGATCTGTGCTACATTCGCGATAGACAAGGCTTGACAGGACTAGAAAGACGAGCCAGTGTTTCTTCTTTCTGGGTTTTAGTGTTAGCCAGTCTATAAAGAAACGAGCACGGAAACATCTGCAAACCGTGTGTAACCTAGCTTGTAGGATACTTTAGTTTACACGTAGGAACTCGCTCATACGGTCATGTTGGTAGTGAGCGACACCTGTTCTCATATCTGCTAGCAGGCATCTATACCGAATCTCGGAGCACTCATATTCTGTTCCGTGCGGTGTATAAAATCTTCTCCATTGGTCTTTCGCAGTCGCACTTAACGCATCCGCTCAGCGAACGACGTTCGACTCGTATTAGATAGTTACACGATACACAACTGCTTGTGTGAGATGTACCTGAATATCTTATTATACATAACAGTGAGATTAGTACAATAGTTACGTGACACATTGACTGAGTAAGCTGCGGGGGCTTACATACACAGTCTTACAGCTACTAATTCGATGGAATGCTAGTAGTATAGGGCTCACATAACAATGAATAGACAGATCTAATTAAGAGATGTGTCTGATACTAGCACAATGGACAAGATCTGCGAGTTGGGACTCGCGGGCGATTAACTTGCGGACTATAGTGGGCCTACAGCGATAGTATTTGGATATATTAGAATTTCAACGCTTTGCAGTCGAGGTCTTGCATAATACATGACTTGCGGAAATAACAGGCGATCCGCCGGCACCAAAACACCTTGTATTCCCTCTGCTTGTGCTTGCAGTACGCATTCAGCGTTAGCAGTCTGATGCGATCTGATCCGGGGGCTGCTACCGTTAGTTTCTGGCCGTATTAATCTGTAGATACTAAACTGGCAGTATCGTTCGGGCTGGATGTGAGTACTTGAAAGCACTAAATATTATGCTGATTCAATTCGATGTGACGTGAGGTTCAGAGAGCGAGGTTGCGTGCTTCAAGTGCACTATATGAGCTATCGTTGAGAGAGAGACGTGTTATAAGAGGCCGTGGCACATCCATCAGTAGGCCTTGTCACTTACTGACTCTGCATGACTAGTTATATTACTGAGAATGTGTACTTTCATCTATATCTATAGGATAGAGTTCTAATGTCGGTGCTAGAAGGACGAGTAGTAGTGCATTCTAGATGATCTATAGATACCCAATGAACTAATAGGAGCATTTGTAGCAGGAGTGCGGTCAGCGTTCGTATAATCGAGAGCGGCGTCCATCACGTCATAGACACCACACGATAGGATAGCACCTGTGTTCTTGTGGATATACTCAAGTGCGAGCTGGGAGTTACGCAGATCGAGGAGAGATGTCGAGGTCAATATGCATACATAGCGTCTTGAATACGTAGAGCTAAAATAGTTGGCTTGGAGCATAATGAGAAAGTTAACATCCTCAGCCCTTGGTGAGAAGCTACCTAACAGACCTGATCAATTGATTCGACTCCACATTTCTACCTGTCTGACAACGATCGCCTACCGCTCCATGCAGAGCAGAACCAGAACATCTATCCTTGATATTGAGAAACTTGGCGCGCGGGCCTACGCGGAGATGATGGGCAAACTTAAAAACATATTACGTGAAACATCTCAAACAATACCACAAAGTGACAGGATAAAGCTTATATAAAGTACAATACAAAAAGAAAGGGTACTTGAAAGTAAATAACAAAATTGAGTTGTGCTGGAGCTTCTAATAAGTTGCTATTTTATTAGTAGAACAAACACTCTGTACATATATACGCCGTATTAACGAAAACTCACTTGCCTTTACTGCTGCAGGCTGGCACTTAATAGACAGTAGTCTCGCACGAGTGTCTCAATTCAACAACGCGGGTAATGCTTAATCTTGACAATTATTTAGAGTGCTCGAATCACTGCATGATAGGCAGACGTGGACCGAATTAGTCTCAGAATGTTTCGGTCCTCATAAGGGTAAGAATGTCTCTAGATAGCTGTTGCTGCGTCTAACACTAGCTACGTGCGAAGACACTAACTCATGTTACGGGCCAGGAAATTAGAATCATATACAGTTAGTATCATCCAGACTTAGAGCTGTGATCGGGTCATGCTGCCTGTAAATGACTTTGCAAGAGCATACATGTTACCGTCTGTTTGCTTTAAAGATTGATACCAATCATGGAGATTGATAAGATCACCATGCTCTTGAGTGAAGGTATACCTGGGTATAGAAGGAGCGTGGATTACAAGTCAGAATATAAAAAATGATTGCTAGAGTGTAAATAGTCAAAATGGGTCATTATTTAGAGCACAAATCGAAATTACCACATTTACCTTCCACATCCCAAGCTCAAAGGAAGTTGTGGAAAACATGAATGCGGTTAAGATACTATTTTGATCATATGACAATTGAAAAAGAGTCTTACATTAGTGTTGTATCATGCATTGATGAACTTGAAGCATTGCTACTTTTGCTGCAGCAACTACACTTCAAAAAGTTGTGGCATTCCAGTAGATCAAGTTGGATCCTTCTTCTAGGATCTCCACACAACGCCTGACAAAACCAATAGAAAATCACATGTCAAATGGGTTGAAAGTTGCCAGAAGTTTATTTTTAACCCATAAAGCCTCATTAAACATTTTTAATCAAAAGGGTTAAAAATTGACAAATGCAATGATACTGTTTCAAATCATTAACGCGTTAACTATTCATGAAATAATCTATTAAATGACTTACGGTTTGTAGTTTGTCTTCTCTCCAATGCCTCGGCGGCCTTCGACTTAAAATCATCTATATATGATATATGTATATTATATATATAAAGAACCTTCAATCTTTTTAACTAAATTACAAAATTATACAAATTACGTGAACTTAACACAAATGCAATCTGGTTTGGGTACATGAGGAAACGAATGACGTCTTGAATTCAATAGGGGTAAATACTCTTTTTCATTCTGAGATATTTTTCTACTTTTCAACTCGGCGAGGCTTCTAATCCCTACTTGTGACCAGTTCAGCAATTTTAACAGTTATTGCTTTTTGCAGTCGATAATGAATATCTTCTAAGAAAATATATAGAGTCAAACATACTTACATGGATGCACATCAGATAATGGCATGCCAAAAAATAAGTATCATCAAATGAACATATGAATTTATGAAAAACTAAGCTGGTTGAGTCATAATAGAATGCTTTGTGAAAGTTTAAATTCTATTCTGCCTAAAAACAATAAACTCTATCATGCCCAAAATGTGATAATTAAGCCCAAAATTTGAGTTAATCTCTAAATACTAAGTTTAATTAAATCTAAAGGTATATTTTCTACTCCTTTTCGCCCACTCATATTTTGTTTAATTCATGGTTTTAGACAGCCAACTTTTGGATGCAAGTGTGAGGTAAGTGGATTTACCTCGTCTACTCAGACACCTCCTTTGTAGCTGCATTCACCCTCAGCGAAAAAGTTGTTCGTGCTTCCCACAACATACCTACATACACGTTCATCAAACCTCAATACAACATTGTAACATTTCCACATTTTTAGGTCATTCAAATCACTTCATCTATAGTCATTATTCATTTTAGGCTTATACGCGTAGCTTTTCACTTAAATCGCCTAGTTAAACCGCGTGAGCTACAAATTATTATTGGAAGTGAACGGGCACCAAGGAACTAGAAGTTTGCGTCGAATAAGTGTAAATGCGTATATCAAAGATGAGTGATAGTTGTTACGTTTTACCAATGTATCTTGAATATGTCTTTACGAGTTCATGTATGCATATAAAGGAACTTGTTCCACCTTAGTTAATCAATAAGCATACATGTTAAGATATGAAACCAAGAATTCATTGTTCCCTTGCCTTACTTCCTTCTATATCAGCTCACACAAAACACAAAGAAAATCCCTTCCCTCTTTATCCCTACACAAGCTTGTGACTACTTAAGATATTATCCAAGGTTGCTAAAAGTATCTTAGGGATAATAATTCATACAATGTCATTCCCAAGAATACAAAAGCCTACTCACCCGATTGTTTTCTCCCATCACACACGTTTTAAATTGGTTAGATATACATAAGATTTCATAAATCCCCTTTTTATCTCCTAAATCCATTGGATAAAACTCTTTCCCCAACTACTGCACCCTTCAACGCATAAAAACCATTCCCAACGTCCAAATTCCTTCAATTCATAAATAGTTTTAACCTTTTATATCCTGTGCAAGATACCTTAACACAAATGTATCAACACCAAAACGTGACTCATTCCTTGACTGGTAAAACTGCCATACGTCTGTGTATATATAAGAGGCACTTACATTCTTGTTTTCACAAGCAAACCCACGTCCAAACTCTGCTAGATTATTCCTCACACAACCTTGTTGTTTCCAACAAACACAGCAAACCCACTTCTTTTATTATTCAACGCACATGAAATCATAAACCCTAAAAACCCTAATCCTAGTTTCGTCACTCTTGGATTTTCGTTGCTAGTCGAGGTACAAGCAAGGAAAGGTTGTTTTCGTGGTGTTCCAGTTGCATCAGAGGGGTATAAATCAAGTGGAAGGATTGGCTTAGTTGATTTGGGTTACAAATTAGTTTTGGTGGCCAATTAGGGTTTCGTTTGGGTCAAGTCATAACCGAGCTCTCTTCAAGGTCTTTGTGAGTCCTACACTTTTAATCCTATTATCTTAAGTATGCAATGAATGTAGCTTAGTGTTGTGCTTGAGAAAACTTATGTAGAAAAGTTATCATGAAATCAATTCCTGGAAAATTATGTATACCTTTTGATATTCGAGTAGAATAGGAGCAATACATTGGTTTTGGGTGTGATCATCTTGGTTAAGTGATTGAAACATGCTATTAAAGTACCCTAAGATAATCCCTCCTCATGCCAAGGTTGTGTCTTATGTATAATAATTGAATTGGTAATCACATGATCACAACTCACCCTTTCTTTTTAATTCGTGGCAATTAGGTGGTTTGGGGAATAAGATACGGCTAGTAATCGTGTTTCATAAATCCAAAACTTAGTTGCGAATTATAGTTGACCTAGTAAGCTTGATTTAGCAATTTGAATCATCGAATATGTTTAAGAAACAAGCAAGTTATGGTCCTTTTAAAATCCTAGGAAAAACTGACTTGTAAACCTCTTTTGTAACTCAGCCAAAATTGATCATTTTTGACAAGCTATTTCACGCGTGTAATTAGGGTTAGGTCGAAACCTAGTTAAAGCCTGATGTATAAGGTTTATTATGGGCCAAGTGTCACGGGTGTTGGTTTCGTATTAAACTCACAAACTGGAACCAAAGCTGGTCAAGTTGCCGTGTGCCTGGACATTTCCATGAGCACCTTATGTGCAACCGAAACTGTTGGAAGGGCATGGTGAGTCGTGAGACCCTTACTTTTGGCCTCACTTTTGACCCCAATAACGACCCCGACCCACTAAACTTATAAAAGATGAACTAAAGTCGACCTGGCCTAGTTTACTAAGATACCTTTATCTTGTCCTAACACTGAGTAACGAAGTCGCAATCTGTGATCAAAGTTAGTCGAGTATCGGGTGTAAAACACTTAGCCAAAATTACTATTTTCTGTTTTGGAACCCAGTCGTGACACACACATCTTTAGCCATGTTTTTAACCCATTAAACGACCTCGTTGGGCAAAACCTAAAAGATGAAAGTTATAGACAACATGGCCTAGTTTTCAAAACCACTTTTTGTTTATAAAGACGAAGGCACTGTCGAACTCATAATCTTATGCTTTTTGTTTATATGGGTCGGACCGACCCATATTTATTAAAAGGTCCAAGAATAATCAACTCTTTAAACATAACCCATCCCAAGACCAAGAGAATGACTTGGCCCATCAACAT
>BQNB010174510.1:0-13252 GCA_026074375.1 Tanacetum coccineum
TTAACTCTCTTAAACTAACTCTTTCTAAACAATTAAAGGAAAAGGAAACGTTAACAAAAACATTTAATGTTCTCAAAAATGAATCCAAGGAATAGAAAGCTAAGAATATTGATAAAGAAATTGCTTTGGAAAAAAAAGTTAAAGAACTGGACAATATTGTTTATAAAATGGGTCAATCCATGCAAACTGTGTATATGCTCACGAAACCACAAGTTTTCTATGATAATAATCTTAAACAAGCTCTTGGTTTTCAAAATCCTTTCTATCTTAAGAAAGCTTAGCAGATTAGGCCAATGCTTTATGATGGTAGTGTTATTGCTAAGGAAATCAATGTGATTTTAATTGCTGATTTTAAAGAGACTTTGATGCTTGAGGAAGAGAGTCGATCCAAAATACTTTTAAAACAAAGTAATCCAATGGTCTTAGAAAAGAAAGTTAACATTAAACCAATTAATTATGCTGAGTTAAATCTATTATCTAAAGATTTTGGTAAATGTTTTATCCCACAACAAGAACTGTCTGATGAATAAGCTTTCTGGTTACAAACTTCACACCCTAATACTGACCAATCTGCTTCTTCGCCTGTCAAAATTGAGGCTCCTCGAGAACTTTCTAAGGTAAGCGTGGTTAATACAAGCCTTAAAAAGCTTAAATACCATCTTGGCTAATTTGACAATGTGGTGAAAAAGCGAATTACACCCGATGCTTTAACAGAAGGGGAATGGGGGTTTGAACACACTAAAGCTGTTAAATAATTCCATTTTTAAAGACCTTAAAAGACATATTTAATGTTTTTGATAAAGATCTTTTAAATGAGGTAACGGAAGTACAAACAGTTTTTAACCAGATGGAAGCTGCTGTTCAACAATATTTTGTAGACAAACAGTACTTTGAAATTCAAAAGAAATAATTTTTGATTGAAAACGACAGACTCTTGGATCAAATCATTTCTCAAGATATTGTGAATATTGTTGTGAATTCTTTTGTGAATATGAATACTTCTGTGAATGTGCATTATTCTATTGCTATGAATGATTCTGTGAATTATGTTGAAAATAGCAACAAGTGTCTGGAACTTGAAGCTGAGCTTATCAAACAACACAACATGGTTGAAAAAGATGAGTATAATAGACTTTCAAAAAGCTTTTCTAAACTTGAACAACACTGCATTTCTCTTGAACTTGCAATGCAACTCAATAAAGAAATTTTTCAATAGGATAACACATATGTGAACCAAATCACTTGTTTGATTTAGACAATTTGAAAGCTGAGCTTCAAGCAAAAGATACAACAATTGAGAAGCTGAAGGCAAACATTAAACGTTTAAATAAAACTTCCACCACAAACAGTGTGAAAAAGGACATAGATGAGATTGAGACCATAAACATATAACTGGAACATAGGGTGGCAAAACTAATTGCTGAAAATGAGCATTTGAAACAGAATTATAAACAACTCTATGATTCAATTAAACCATCACGTGTTCATAATAAAGAACATGATGAATCTTTGGTTAATCAATTAAATCAAAAGTCTATTGAAATTACTGATTTAAATGCTTAACTTCAGGAAAAGGTTTTTGTCATAACAACATTAAAAAATAATCTTAGGAAATTCAAAGGAAAGGACATAGTTAACAATGCTGCCCAAGTGTCAAATGCTACTACTATTGCTCTAGGAATGTATAAGCTTAACCCTGTAACTTTGGCTCCTAAGGATAAGAATAATAGGGAAACTCACATATACTACCTTAAATAGACTATGGAACAAGCTGCTATTCTTAAGGAGATAGTTGAACAAGCTAAATCACTAAACCCTTTAGATAGTGCATCTTACTCTGCCTGTAAGTATGTTAAGCTGATTCAAGAGTTGCTAGGATATGTTAGAGATACTTTCCTTGATATTCACAAACCTAGTGAGAAATTAGTTGCTGTCACGCCTATCAACAAAAAGAAAACAGTTAGGTTTGTTGAACCCGTCAAATCATCAAGCACATCCCAAAAATAGTTAGGCTCTTCCTAAAAAAAGACCAAACAGACCACTAATGATTATGTGTCAACCTCTACAAGAGTAATCCGGTCTACTAAATCTAGCAGGTCAAAGTCTACAGACAATACAAAGAATGATAGGATCCTGCAGATTTTAAGTAGTACGCAAAAGAAGAATAAAATAGAAGACCACTCTAGGATCGTTAAGTCTTGTTTGAATAAACCGAATTGTGTTGTTAAACCATCTGGAAATGCACATGTGCAACATTCCAAATTAAATACAAATTCTGAGCTAATGTGCGTAAAATGTAATAGTTTTATGTTTGATGATAGAAATGAATTGTGCTTTCTTGAATTTGTTTCTGATATGAATACGAGTTCCAAATCTAAGTCTGTTAAGAAAGCTAAAAAGAAAAAAGAATGGAAACCTACAAGAAAAGTGTTTACTAAAATTAGATATAAGTGGAGACCCACAGAAAGGACTTTCACTTTAGTTAGAAATGCATGCCCTTTAACTAGGATTACCGCCACTAATAAAGTGCCTCTTAGGGAACCCATTCCTCTAGAAGTAGTTGCACAAGAATCTGTAGTAACTAAGGTTTATACAAGGAGACCTAAGATACCTAAGTCTAATGGTTCTAGTAGCAAACCTAAGATTGCAAAATCTGTGATTTCTAACAAAACAGAACCCGGTACATCTCGGGGATCCAATACTTCAGTTTCGCCATCTTCTTCTTCTCTTGTTGATCTCAGGTTGTCCAAACTGTTTTGTGGTATTTGGACCCCGGATGCTCAAAGCACATGACTGGAGATCGCTCTCAGCTCACCAATTTTGTTCACAAGTTTCTCAGTACTGTCAAGTTCGGTAATGAACAGATTACAAAGATTATAGGGTATGGTGACTATCAGATAGGGAATATCACAATTTCAAGGGTTTATTATGTGGAAGGACTAGGACACAATCTATTCTCCATTGGTCAATTCTGCGACTCAGATCTTGAAGTAGTTTTTAGAAAACAAACGTGCTTTGTTCATAATCTGGAAGGTATTGATTTACTCTCAAGATCTCGAGAAACCAACCTTTATACATTGTAAATTGGGGATATGATGGCGTCTTCTCCAATTTGTCTCTTGTCCAAAGCCTCAAAGACCAAATCCTGGTTATGGCACCGACGATTGTCACATTTGAACTTTGGTGCTTGATTTGTAGTTTTATATACCTAAAATGTACTATAAAATAATATTCCATAAGAGCAATTAAGAAAATTACCAAATTACCCTTGATAAAATTCACTCTCAAAAAAATATATATAATATAATATATAATATGTATATTAAACCGGGTAAATATGATCACCCGGGTCGTTTCCCCAATGACTAGTGAAATTGAATCCTCGTTTAAGTCCGGATTATGATTTGAATAAGCAAATAGATGATTTGATGATCTATTACTACTAAATAAAAAACAATAATTAAAATTGACAATTAAAATTAATAAAACTAATACGGGTAACAATTTAAAACGCGACAAATAAACAAGTAAACTAAATTTAACCCCTAAAAATGTAAACTAAATTTCTAAACCTAAGATAAGACAAAAGAAAATTTTAGGAAAAAGAAAAACATTTTTTTTAATTATTTTTGAATTTATTATGAATTAAGAACTTATAAAACTATTAAAAACTAAGTCCTAAAATTTTTATAAAAATTACTCTAATTAAAGAAAATGTGCAGAAATTTTTTAAAAATAAAAGCCCTAATTTTTATCTTTTTATAAAAGTTTAATTGAATTAATTAAAACCTAACCCTAATTATTAATTAAAACTAAATAAACTAATTAAAAACTAACTTAGGGACTAACTGTGTAAAAGACTTAAGGGCTAACAGGGCTAAAAATTAATGTAGATAATTTGTACTTGCATCTAAATAGTTTAAACAGCTCACAAAGTGTTCAGATAGTTGACAATTGTAAGAAAGGTTTAGGCTATGAAAATTATATTGTAGTTTCACCTCCCTATACAGGAAATTTCATGCCTCCAACACCTGACTTTGCTTTTATTGGTTTAGATGAGTTTGTTAATAAGCCTGTAGTTGAGAACTATAAAGCCTAGTGAAGAAGAGCCTAAGGTAGTTAGAAATGTGTAATTGATGACCCATTTATAAAGAATGGGTGTTGTCAGATGATTGAGAATGAGGGTTGTGTCTCAGCCTAAAATTAAAAAAAACATTTATCCCTGTATTGTTTAAGAAAGAGTTTGACAAAATCTAAAACAAACAAGAAAAAACTGCTAAGAAAACGGTTAAATAAGTTGAGGAACATAGGTAAAACACTCACATTCTAAGAGGCAATCAAAGAAATTAGAACAATATGATGTCTCAAAAGTTAGGAAGAAATTTTGAGATGTTTAATAAGGCTTGTTATGTGTGTGGAAGCTTTGATCATTTGCAAGTTGATTGCAATTACCATCAATAAGACCTATTTGGAATAATGCTCAAAGGGCGAATCATCAAAATTTTGCTAAAAAGACTCACCCATGTGCTAAAAAGAAACATGGTTCCAAGAGCAATACTAATAAATTCTGGCTTAGTATCAATTAATACTGCTAGACAAAATACTTCTAAAACAACAGTATCAGTTAATACTGCTAGACAAGTTAATACTGCTCACTCAAAAACAACAGTGAATGCTGCTAGACCAATGTCATATCTTTCTAAAACAGCACATTCAACTGTTAAGAAGCAACATTATAGAACATAGCATTTTAAATACAGTAATATTAACAAAAAGGTTATATTGTTAAGGGTAAAGGTTTTTTTCTTAACACTGTAGGCCAATAAGCAATAGTCTAATGCTGTTTAAAGGAATAATTCTTAATGATGATTAAGGCCTCTGCTTGTTGGGTTTGGAAACCAAAGACTTAAAGTTTTTTAAAACCATGTTCTAAACACAATAGTGCATTAATCACCCTAAAGATGTTTGATTATATTGATGCACAAGGCAGATCCAAGTCAGTGATGGCTTGGGTCCCCAAAAGAAACTGATATTCTTATCTAATGTGCAGGGCAATCCACAAATAGATTTACAGGTCAAGGCTTGTGATTGATGTGGATTCTCAAGGACATGACATGGAAACATGTCCAATCTCACACAATACTATGAAGAGATAGAGGAGGGCTATGTTGCTTTTGGAGGGGAACCCTAAAGGAAGGGAAGATAGCAAAGAAAATGTACATTAAAACTGGTAATCTAGATGTTGTAAAATGTGTATTTTTGTATGAGAGGTTAAAGTTTAACTCTTTAGTGTCTCACAATGTGTGATAAAAAAGAATAGGTGTGCTTTTTAATGGACAATGAATGTATTGTTTTATCTTCAAAACTTTTAGTTAATTGGATGAAGTCAAGTTTTACTTTTGAGTTCCTAGAAAGTAACAATTTGTATTGTGTTGATTTAAAAGAACATCAGTTCCTAAAGGAGGTTTAATTGCCTTTTTGATAACAAGCCTATTTGTTGAATCTAAACTTTGGCCATAGAAGCATGGTCACTTAAATATTTTTAAAACATGAATTAATTGGGTTAGGGAAATTCTTGTTAAGAGGTTTACCTTCCAACACTTTTTTGAAAATGATCAAACATGTGTTGCTTGTCAAAAGGGAAAGCAGCACAAAGCCTCTTGTAAGTCCAAAACAGAGAACTCAATCAGTCTTCCTTTACATTTGTTGCATATGGACTTGTTTGGTCCAACATTTGTAAAAAGCCTTATGAAGAAAATGTATTGCCTAGTTGTCATAGATGATTATAGTAGGTTTACATGGGTTTTCTTTCTAGCTACTAAGGATGAGGACTATTTAGTACGTGGCATTCTTAAGTCCTTTATAACTGGGATAGAAAATCTAGTAGATCACAAGGTTAAGGTGATTAGATGTGATAATGGAACTGAGTTCAAAAACAAAGAAATGAATCAGTTTTGTGAGATGAAGGGTATTTTAAGACAATTTAGTGTAGCTAGAACTCCTCAACAAAATGGAGTTGCTGAGAGGAGGAATAGGACACTAATTGAGGTTGTAGGATATGCTAGCTGATTTACGTTGCCAACTACTTTTTGGGCAGAAGCAGTTAATACTGCTTGCTATGTGCAAAATAGAGTGTTAGTAGTTAAGCCTCATAAACAAGATCCCATAAGAATTTTTTTCATGGTATAACACCAATCTTTAAGTTTTATAAGACCATTTGGGTGTCTTGTTACTATTCTCAATACCATAGATCACTTAGGAAAATTTAATGGTAAGGCCAATAAAGGTTTCTTTGTTGGATACTCTTTGAATAGTAAAGCCTTTAGAGTAATTCAAGAGTTTTTAGAACAAGGGGATATTGGAAGAAAACTCTGCATATTACGTTTAGTGTGAGTCACCTAATGTTGTAAGGCAGTTGGACCAGATTAGCTATTTGGATATGACTGCATAACAATAACAAATTAATTTTGAGCATTGTACAGGTACACAGTTAATGGTTTTGCAGAAGGTACAAAAGCAAGTGATAATGCTGCGTCAGCTAGAAAAGAGATGAATCCTGTCAAAGATTACATTTTGCTCACCATTATGGCTACTGATCCTATTTTCTCAGATCCAAAGAGTTCTCATGATGATGGATCCAAACCTTCAAGTGATGATGAAAAGAAGGTTGATAAAGATCCAAGAAAAGAAAGTAAATGTAATGATCAAGAGAAGGAAGATAATGTTAACAACACTAACAATGTTAATGCTGCTGGCATAAATGAAGTTAATGTTGTTGGTGGAGAAACAAGCATTGAACTTCCATTTGATCCAAATATTTATTGCTTTTGGAAGATGATCAGCATATTTGACTTCCTCAAGAGATGTTGTAGATGATGGTGCACATGGCTGAACATAAACAATTTGGATACAACAATCCAAGTCAGTCATATTCCAACTACAAGAATTCATAAAGATTCTTGATCAAGTGATTAGAGATTTGCAATTAGCTACACAAACAAGAAAGATGTCAAAGAATTTAGTGGAACATGGGTTTGTTAGTACTATTTAACAAAGAACAAACCATAAAAACCTTCAAAAAACTGCTTGTTTGCTCTGCTTTTTATCATAGAAGAACCCAAAAAAGGTAATTCACTGATTGAGGATCCAAGCTGGATAGAGGCTATGCAGGAAGAGCTTCTATAATTCATATTGCAGAAGTTTGGACTTTAATGGATTTACCAAAATGAAAAAGGGCTTTGGGCTTCTAAATGGGTTTTCAGGAATAAAAAGGATGAAAGGGGAATTGTGATAAGAAATAAAGCAAGATTGGTTGCTCAAGGGTACACACAAGAAGAAGAGATTGACTATGATGAAGTATTTGCCCCTGTTGCAAGAATTGAAGCAATTAGGCTATTTTTAGCTTATGCTTCATTTAAAGATTTTGTGGTGTATCAAATGGATGTAAAAAGTGCTTTTCTCTATGGGAAGATTGAAGAAGAGGTGTATGTATGTCAACCACCAGGATTTGAAGATCTAGACTTTCCTGATAGAGTATACAAGGTTGAAAAAGCACTGTATGGACTACATCAAGCTCCTAGAGCTTGGTATGAAACCTTGTCAACATATCTGTTAGACAATGGGTTTCAAAGAGGGAAAATTGACAAGACCTTATTCATCAAAAGGCACAAAGGTGATATTTTGTTGGTCCAAGTTTATGTGGATGATATCATCTTTGGTTCAACAAAGAAGGAGCTATGCAATGCATTTGAGAAGTTGATGCATGAGAAATTTCAGATGAGTTCTATGGGAGAACTTACATTCTTTTTGGGATTACAAGTGCAGCAGAAGAAGGTGGCCATATTTTATTGTCAGATAAATATGTTGTTGAAATTTTAAAGAAAGAATTTGGCGTTTCAGAATTCAAGACTGCAAGCATACCAATGAAACTAAAGCCTGCTGCTCAAGGTGAAGATGGTCGAACGCAAGTGGATGTTCATATGTATGGTCAATGATTGGTTCATGTTGTATTCTTATAATCTTCAAGACTCGCATCATGTGTGCAGTGTTTGCATGTGGCTTAGATACCAATGTCAATCTAAAGGTCTTACATCTACTTGCTGTGGGAAAAGGGACTTTTAGGTACCTTAAAAGGTCAAACAAAATTTTCACGGGACTTTGGTATCCAAATGGATTCTCCTTTTGTATTTGGGGTAGCATACACTAATTGTGATTATGCTGAAGCAAGCTTAGATAGGAAGTCTACAACAGGAGGTTGTCAATTCCTTGGATGTAGATTAATATCATGGCAGTGCAAGAAACAGACAGTGGTTGCAAATTCCACAACAGAAGCTGAGTATGTGGCTGCTTCAAGTTGTTGTGTTGGTTGTGTTTGATTCCTGAATCAAACTACTTTGATTATGGGTATAATTTTATGCATACCAAGATATTTATTGACAATAACAATACTATTTGCATAATTAAAAATCCTATTTTTCATTAAAAAAACAAAGCATATAGAGATCAGACATCATTTTATTAGAGATTGCAATGAAAAGAAATTAATTCAAATGGTCAAAATCCATACTGACAAGAATGTTGCAGATTTGCTTACAAAAGCTTTTGAAAGTAATAGATTTCAATATTTGTTGTTTGCATTGGAATATGAAACCTTTAAAGTCTTTATATATTGCTTTTTGTTTTGTCGGGTTTGTATGATGTTGTAATTTATTCATGTCATTAAGAGTTTCTGATATGAAGTTAATTAATTCTGCTTGTTTTACTTATTACTGATGAGTTTCTACTCTTAGTTTTTAATTTAATAACTGTTAGGATAATTATTATGTGTAAATGTGAAAATTGCTAAGCTTGTGTTTTTCTTGGTTTTAGACTAACTTTTGTTAGGAATAAGCAAGAAAGTGTTTAGATTGATGATGGAAATATGCAGTTTGGAATGGATTTGGAGTTAATAATGGTGACTCAAAGTTAATGCGCTATGGCATACGTACTACTGCTGGTCTGTAAGTTTAATGCTGCTAGGCATACACTGTATACTGATGAGTTACTATTGTTGGGTTTTAAAGTTTCAGTCTTTTAGGGTATTTTCCATAAATACTTCGATTTAAGGGTTTTGAAATAGTCATTTAATCGATTTTATATCTTTCGTTAAACTCTCTTATACAAATCCCTAACTCAATTTTATCATCATTTATCAATACCAACACATTGTCGGACTCTAAAGTTGTGGATACTCATATACATGGTCACATTTTTGTCCTAAACCCGTAGAAAAGTGTTGGTTTGGAAAAATTGTAGATTTTTTGAATGCGAACAACACCCTTAAAAAGTATGCAAATCAACCATCAATCCTTACTATGATTTTTCTTTGCAATCGAAAGTTTGGTTAACTGTCAAGGTCATAAAATATCAATGGAGAAGCACATTTACATGCTCTGGTAGATGGCAAAAGATAATCATCACTGAGTCATTTGTTGAGAGATATTAAATAGATGGTTGAGGAGAGGTATTGATTGTTTACCAAACTCTACCATTTTTGAACAACTTACATTGATGGGATATGAGAAAATTTCACAGAAGCTCACTTTTTATAAGCCATTCTTCTCTCCACAATGGAAATTTCTGATTCATACTATTCTACAATGTCTAGTCAAAAGCCTGCTGCATGAAATGAGTATAGTGATGTACTATGGCATCTGCTATTATTGTTAGCTACAAATTCAGGAAATTTTAACTTTTTCAAAGTTCATTTTGAAAGGTTATGTAGAAACTTGGTAATGTGTCTGGAAATTTTTTGATGTATCCAAGGTTTGTACAAGTGTTTGTGAATCAACAACTTGATGGGCTGCCAACTCACAAGAGAATTTATAATGCACCCTCTCACACTAAGAAGATTTTTAGAAATATGAGAAGGGTAGGCAAAGGTTTTCGGTAGCTGTACGCCTTTTTTCCAACAATGGTGGCTACATAACCAATTTCAGATTGGGTGAAAGGTTCAGCAAATCCAACTAATCCCCATCACCCAACCCACCATTATTCAATCATCTACTCAACCTCAAAAGACATAAAAACCTAGGAAGCCTAAAAGAAATGACACTCAAAGTACCTCTGCTGAAGTGTTCCTAGTGACAATGTTGCAGATGAGGCTATCCATAAGGAGTTTGGTGACAGTTTAGTGAGGGTTGCCACTACTGCTTCTAGTTAGAAGCAGAGCAGGACAGTGGATAACATAACTATACCCGATCCCAAAGCACACCTAATGAATCTAGTTCCCTAGGAATACTTCAAGTGGTGGTCCAGTGCCAAGAACCATGGGAGGATACTATGCTCGAACTAGGTTTGAGAGTATATCTAACATTCCAATGATTCACGGCTCGCAAGAGGTAACATACTTCGAAGTGATGAGGATAAACTTAAACTTGATGAATTGATGGCATTATGTACCATTTTACAAACCAAAGTTCTTGATTTGGAGAAAACAAAGACCACTCAACAGAATGAGATTGATAGTTTAAAAAGGAGGGTCAAGAAGCTTGAAAAGAAAAGAAGTTCAAGAACTCATAAGCTGAAGAGATTATACAAAGTTGGTTTAACTGCTAGGGTAGAATCCTCTGGTGATGAAGAAAATTTGGGTGAGGATGCATCCAAACAGGAGGAGGATTAATGCTATTGATGCAGATGAAGACATTACCCTGGTTAATGTTCAAGATGATGCTGATAATGAGATGTTTGATGTAAATGTTTTTTAAATGGCTGGAGGATGTGTTTGTTTGTAGGGCAAATGAAAACTGGTTGTGATGAAGTAGTTGATGTTGCTCAAGTTAGTACTGCTGCAACAATGTTACAATAACTACTGAAGAAATTACTTTGGCTCAAGCACTTGAAGCATTAAAAACTTCAAAACCCAAGGTGAAAGGGATTGTTTTTCAAGAGCCATCTACAACAATAAAAACAATAATAATTTCTTCACAACAATCACAGGACAAGGGTTAATAAGGAATAATGATTGAAGATACCTTGTGAAAAGACCTATAAGAAGTAACGTTCAAATCATGCTTGATGAAGAAGTTGCTTTAAAGTTACAAGCTGAATTTGATGAAGAAGAAAGATTTATAAGAGAGAAAGCTAAAAAAGAAAAAAGAAGCCATATTAGCTTTGATTAAAGAAGTAGGATGATATTCTAAGCACAAAGATTGATGCTGATCATCAATTGGCTGAAAGATTGCAAGCACAAGAACAAGAAGAGTTGTCTGATGCAGAAAAGGCTACATTATTTCAACAACCTCTTTAGATGAAAAGAAGAAAGCAACTTTGCAGCTAAAAAGAGCAGAAGGAAAAGAAAACAAACCACAAGCACAAGCTTCAACAAAGAAAGATATCGTGTACTTACTAAAGAACATGGATGGATACAAGCTCAAAGATTTGAAAGTCAAAAGGTTTGATTATATCCAAGTGATGTTCTAACAGAGCAATTAAAAGGGTTAAATACATTTGAGATTTTAGAACCCAGTCTTGGTGGAGGAAAAGAAAAGATGCGAGCAGTGAGGTGAGCTGATCAAGAGGTTTAAAAGTAAAAGGAAATAACGACAATAAGAAACAATACAGAGCTTAAACTGTGTTTGCGAAACTTTCAGATGAAGAAGAGGTAACAATTGATGTTGTACCTTTAGCTATTAAGTCTCCAAGTATTGTTGGCTGGAAGATTTATAAAGAAGGAAGAGAAAGCTATTATCAAATAATAAGAGCTGATTGGGTAGTCTCAAATGTACATGATCTTTAGTCATATGCTTAAAAGTTTTAGCAGGGAAGATTTGGAAGATTTGTACAAGTTGGTAAAAGCTAAATATAAGTCAACAAGACCAGTGAAAGACTTGGATTTGTTGTTATTGGGAGATTTGAAGTCAATGTTTGAACCACATATAGGAGAATTACAGTATGGAGGAATCAACAAGACTACAAAGTGTTGGATTGGAAGCTGTATGACTCTTGTGGAGTACATTCCTTGAGGATGCAACATGTGCACATTCATATGTTGGTAGAGAAGAAGTATCCTAATATACCATCTACACTTTTACAATGGGATGTCTATTGGAAAAGGAATCTTCAAATTGGATTATGTAAAGTAAACATGGCTTATTAATCTTCTTAAATCCAACATAAAACAGCTTAAGAAAGTAAAGAGCTTAAGAAGTAAAGAAGTGTTTGGAAGCATCCTCCTGGTGTTGATGAAGCTTTAAATGAAGAAACTTGATGATTTTGAAGAAGAATATCAAGTTGTTAGGATTAAAAGTGTTCTTGATGCTGTTGGAATTACTGATGCTCAAGTTTATGTTAATACTACTCTGATGAATTTAGTGCTGCTTATGAACTTCAAATAAAATATACTAAGTAGTTACTACTGCTGGTACAAAAGTTAATGCTGCTAGTGAAAGTTACTACTGCTAGTATAAAGACTGCTTGAAGTTAATGATGCTGAAGAGTTACTACTGCTCAAGAAAATATTCTAAGTAGTTAGTACTACTAGTGTTAAGTTAGTACTGCTAGTGTTAAGTTAGTACTGCTAGTGTAAGTTAGTACTGTTTGTTAGTACTCCTTACTTGATATGTATTAGTTATTTATAGAAAAGATTTTATATACTTAGGAAAGTATTGTGAGCCGAGTAGGACTCCTTGGTGTATAAAATAAGGTCCTAGGGCATAGAGATTGAAACACCAAAACCAAAAATCAATCTTAGTCGTATAATTCATAGCTTCAAGGTCTTAGTAACCCTAATACTTTAAGAGTATTCGTATTATTATCATTAATAATATTGGAGCTTATTTGTTTGTTGAATTATATGTTCATTGAATTACTGTTTCATTGATAATTTTTCTCAATATTAAAGATTAGATTCCGCATAATCTTTAATACATTCAAACAAAGTTTCTACTATAGTTGTGTTAGATTTATCTAATATATCTAAACCTTAAATAAGCATTAAGGAATTCGATCTATTGAAGTGGTACCAACACTAAAGCGTTCCATTTATGGACTTAAGCAAGCATCAAGGCAATGGAATAAATGATTTGATGATGAAATTAAGAAATTTGGTTTCACTCAAAATCGTGATGAGCCATGTGTATATATGAAAGCTAGTGGGAGTAATGTCACTTTCCTAATCTTATATGTCGATGACATATTAATCATGGGAAATCACATTCCAATGTTACAAGGTGTAAAAGCCTACCTTGGAAAGTGTTTCGCTATAAAAGATCTA
>BQNB010174511.1:0-13252 GCA_026074375.1 Tanacetum coccineum
GCATTTTAAGTCCGTTTTTGGTTATTTTAGCTCGTTTTTAAAGGTAAAAGGTATGTGTAATTAAGCACATACCAACCCTTTAGGAATGTTTTAGGATTTTAGTGATTAAATTCGAAAAATCCCCATCTGAATTTAATCATCCTTGCAAAAGACACTTATATATTTAAATGAATGAATGAAATTGTTATGGATTATTTAAATGTGTATATTTATTTGGATATGTATGTATTTGGATGTGTGCATGCTTATATTATTTGGTTCATGAATCTCTATATGTTATCCTAATTATACTTGTACAGATGTCAACAGATGTCGCACGGGGCCATGGCGGTGATGGTGGCGGTGATGATCGTCCCCCTACACACCATATACCCACCGGTTGCGGGGGTTGCTTTACTGACCGAGGTAAGAATTTCTGGATTATTGTAATACAAGCATAAATTTGATACATTGCATTTGCTTGCCTTGAATTTTTATGACTTTATCACTCACTTGATTTTGCAGGCAAAGGCACCCGAAAACCTAATTTGGGTGGAAGGAAAGCGGGCAGGCTACATACCCGCCAAGAGACCCGAAACCTCGGGTTAAAGAAGATCACTGATGACAAAGGCCCCGTCCCGATCCGGTTTGAGTGGGACGACAAAAAGACCATGATGCCTCTCGGTGAGCATGCATCTCATTGGTCTAACTACCTTGGGGAGCTTATTAGGGAGATGCCTTTGTACTACCCTTCTTGGCAAAAGGTCCCGGCGGAGCGGAAGGCGGCGATCGTGACAAAGATTGGGGTCAGTTATTTCATTATCCTTTTATGTTTATTTCATTATCGTGTTCATTTATTTAATTGTGTATATTTATCTAAATTCGTTTATTTATTTATATCATATAAATAAATAAACAAATTTAGATAAATATATAAATTATATCTCTAACTCTGTCTTTGTTTTGTTGTATATGATTGCAGACGCAATTTGACTTGAAGCCTCACATGCAATCCCAGCGCTGGACAGATATCAATGCGGGCATCCAGCAGCATCTGCAAAAGTTGTACAATACCAACAAGGCTTCCCTCAAGGCAGCGCATTGGGTTATAAACCCCGAGACCGGGACTTACGATGTGGAGAGCATCAGGGAGCGACGTCCCGAGAGCATTACCCCGGCAGATTGGGATGCCCAGATTGCCTTTTGGAATGATCCCAGGAACCAAGCCCGAGCCGCTCAAAATCGCCAAAACCGGGCAAAGAGCACGGTCGTATGCCGGCAGGGATCCCGGTCACTTACTCGCCTTCGAGATCAGATGGTAATAAACATTATAATTATTTTACATACATATATACATATATATCTGATTATACGCTTTGGTGTGTTGTGATTTGTCGTTTTTAATTTGTTTCATCTTATATACGTGTGTATGTACAGATGGAGAGCTCAGCCACTCGAGAGTACCCGTCGCTGATCCACACCTTCTTCGTGACACACACTGTTAACGGGGAATTCACGCGGGATGAGGACCAAGCTATATACGTAAGTTTTGTTTCAAAACACGCACTTTAATGATTTGTCAAGAAATAATGTAGCAACCCGACTAATATACTAACTATCTTGTGTTTTTGTCACTACATAAGAGGAGATGTTGAGGTTGCAGGCTCTAGGCTCCAACACCCCGTCGGGTGTGCCCTACACTAAAGAAGAGATCAATGCCCTGGCTCGAAAGGGCAAGCAGCGGGGGCACCTTCCCGGTATTGGTAGGGTATTGCCGGGACGGGCCACAAATGTCTTCATTCTGCCCCCTCCGCCCCCGCCTCAATGCACGCACAACTTTGTCGATGTCGAAAAGCTCAAAAAGAAGAACAAGTACCTAACAAAACAGGTGAACTTGATGATGAATCTTTTTAGAAGTGACAACAAGTTTTCACAGATGCTTACACATTATGAGTCAACACCTGAGTTCGGTAATGCCAGCGGGAGTGGCTGATGCGGGGATGATGAGATGGCCGACGATGAGGACGGCGGCGAGGATGAGGATGTCCAGGAGGATGGAGATAGTTAGAGATGTTATATATGGGTTAGTATGCTATTTTGTTTCTTTACGTTGATCTTGGCGACCCTTATGTAAACATTTGTTTCCCTATCTAGTTGAATATTGACTTGTATCTTGCGGATAATGTAAGGTTTGTGACTAGGAAGCCACGTTTTGTAGACTATATTGTGTTATTAGGATTTTGGACGATTTAGCTTTATTAGATCAAATGCGTTGATCCGTTATATTGTATTGTGTTTTGGTACAAGTTGTGATGTATTTGGATAGAGTCTATATTTGTTTATACAGGTTTGATGTTTGGTATATTTTTTTCCGGAAAAATTCCGGAAAAAAATCTGGAAAATAGCTGCTGTGCAAGCTGCCAAAAAAAAAATTTGCAGATATATCCCGGGCGACATGTCGCCCGGGAAGGTTGAAACAAAAAAAAATTTATACTTAATCCCGGGCGACATGTCGCCCGGGATAAGTAAAAATTATTTTATTTTTTCTTTTCCCGGGCGACATGTCGCCCGGGATAGTGATGAAATGATTTTTAGTTTCTTTTTTCCCGGGCGACATGTCGCCCGGGAAAACGAAATTTTAATTAAATAAGCAATTATCAATAGTAATCATTATTTTATAACTCCACTTTCCCGGGCGACATGTCGCCCGGGATACGTATCTACCGTGGCACATATTAGTTTGACTAAAAACGTGTGGGTCCCACCAAGTCGCTCGGGAAAGTCGCCCGGGAAAGAATCCCTGGCGTGCTTTCCCCTTCAAATTATCCCGGGCGACATGTCGCCCGAGATAAGTATCCCCAGCGACATGTCGCCCGGGAAAGCGTGGAAATGTCGCTGGGGATAGTGGTAAATGTTGCTGGGGATAGTGGTAAATGTTGCAGTGTATAAATACTACTCATTGCTCTCCATGAGGGGTGTTGGTGAATCATTTGTATCTCTTTTCTCTTCTCTTAATAATACATCTTTTCATCCACCCTCTCAAATTGAAAATTAAACCTAATTACTAATTAAAACTTAACTAATGGACTAATGGTGCAAAGATCTAAGAGACTAACAGGGAAACTTAACAACTAACGGAGGGGCCAACTTAGTAAACAACTAAATTTGAAAGTTACACTATCTACCCTGAGAATCTATCCCGATCTCAAATTAAGTCCAATAAGCATTCGAAATTTTAAAGAGCTTAAAACGAAAAACTCAAAGAAGCAAAGTTATAAAGGAAGCTAATGTGAACAAAATTAATAAAAGCTACTTGGGCTGAAACTCATAAATAAGCTCAATAAAAGCTTCCTCAATAAGCTGTTACAGAAACTAGGGGTTTGGGCTATGTTTTACCAAAACAGCTATAAAAAAAACTCAAATTAAGCTTAATTCTAAAAAGGGAAAGTGATCTAGAAAGCTTATGATGTGCTTAATCTAAAAATGCAAAGAGAACTAAGCTAGAAGTGCTTTTAAACTACTGCAATTAAGCATGAAACAAGCAAACTCAGGAAATAAGCAAAGTAACAAAAACTCCAAATAGACTAGAAAACTTAATAAGCTAAACTAGACTCTAGAACTTTAAGGACTTATTAAACTACTTATAATTTACCTATTTAAGCTATAAAATCTAGACCCATAAGCTAAATTAACAAATTTAAATCCTAAGTACTGTTTTTGGCTTTTTAAGGTTTTTTATGACTTTTGACAGCAAAATAAGCTAAGACAATAAGCTAGAAAACAAAATTAAAGACTTAAACTATATTAAGCTATATTAGAACTTAACTACTACAGAATTTGGCAAGCTAAACCTTAAAATTATCTATCCAAATTAAGCTATGAACACAACAGTACTAACTGAGGTTAGTACTGCTAGTGTAAAAGTTCAGCAGTTCTTTCAAGTGAAAGCACTGCTGATGCAATTTTGATTTTTTTGATAACAGAATAAGCAATGAAATAAGCTAGAAAACAAAAACTAAAATTAAATTTATAATAAGCTATAATTAAACTTAATCCTATTGATTTTGGCAAGCTAAAGTCTAAGCTAACAGTACTAACTTGTGAAGGCAGTACTAACTTTTTAGTTAGTACTGGTAGTGTAAGTTTCAGCAGTACTAACTTAATCCTACTGATTTTGGCAAGCTAAAGTCTAAGCTAACAGTACTAACTTATAAAGGCAGTACTAACTTTTTAGTTAGTACTGGTAGTGTAAGTTTCAGCAGTACTAACTTATGTTAGTACTGCTAGTGCAATTCAAGAGTGCACTAAACCAAACACCCCTTTAAAGAGATGACAGAGTTGAAAAAACTATTTAAAATGAAAACTAAAGGCTAAACCTTAACAACCAGATTCTTAATAGCTTATAACTAACTTAATTAACATGATCTAACAACTGAATAAGCCTTAATCTAAGATCTAAACTATATTATTGGTTTTTAGAGGTTTTTAAGATAATAATATGAAAATTTATGATTTAAACTAAGAAAATTGAAAACAGATAAACAACTATGAAGATTTAGCTAGATAAAACTCAAATAAGTACTAATAAGCAAAGAGAATAAACAAATAAGCAGATCTAAACATAGCAAGCAATGATATCATTATTTAAAGCTAGAATTTAAAGGAAAATGAAAGAGAAACTTACAAACTCCTCTAGCTAAACAAGAGGACCAATAAAGGCAGCTACAAGCTCCCTAGCTTATTAATAAGCTAGGGTATAAGTCCTTGGGATCTCTTCCAAGTTAAGATCCCCTTCCAAAAGCTTTAATCCAATAAGATCCATGTAAGATTTAGACTATTTTAAGGTTTAAGTAGATTAATACTGAATTCAACAAGCTCTATTTCAGCTTATAGACTGAAAGAGCTTTAAATGAGCTTATTGAGACAACTTAGCTTATTAAGAGAGCTTATGACTTTAAACGAGAGCTTAATAAATGAGATTTAAAACACTAAAGACTGAATTTCATTAATTAAAGAAACTGATTACATTACTTGAAAAAGGAAAATTACATTTAAGGAAAACACGAAATTAAGCTAGACTAAAAATTACTAAAAACCTAGATAAAAAAGAAGACTCCCCCTTCTGTGTGTGTGAAAAGTGAGGCCTATTTATAGGTGCTGAAAGAAGCTTCTAGGATCTCTAGCCCTGCTCTCCAATCTATCAATCTTGGCCAATCATTTCTTCAATCATTCAAGCATCAATTGTGGCCGTTTGATCGATTTGTGGACACCTGAGGATTGCCAGGCTGGCATTCTTTGATGTGACGTTTGTGTTAGTTTTGTGAGTAAATTAGCACAAAAACCCACTTAAATTTGTGCTTTCTTCTCTTGTACATGATTCTCTCTTATGCGTCTTGGCCAATAGGAGCTTGATTTGACTGATTTGTCCATGACATCTTGATATAGACCACTTGAATAGACGTCTTTGACCCTCAATTTCTATTTGCCCTCTCTTTTACCTATGCTGGTGAAATGGAGAAGACGGGTGAATAGTAAATGGGATTCCCGCCTATTTTAGGACAGTTAAAACTGTTGAACTTTGGTGAGTTTGCACATTTGGTCCTTGTCTTTCTTTTCTTTCTTTCAAGTTATAAATAACTTTTGGAAATTGCAAGATTGGCCCTTGTGGATGTTACAAAAGGAAATTGGGCTTTGTTGACTTTTATTGACCATAGATTGACTGGATTTGACTGAGGCTTGACTTTCCTGGCTTTGCTTCCGGCTTTTGTACTCTTCTGATTCTCGTGTCCGTGCTTGCCCGTTTTTGACTGTTTTCTTGTGATTTTTGACTTATCCGTACCTGCACACACAAAACACTAAAACAAGCATATTTTTGCCATTTCTGATCTGTTTTGGGTTTAATTGGGTCATTTTAGGTATAAACGGATATGTGTATTTTACACTTATCAAAATTCCCCAAACTAAACGATTGTGTGTCCTTACGCAATATCACATGCCTTATAACCAAATACCTCGAAAATTCCCCAAACTAAACCTTTGAAAAGTAGCAAAGATTTTTATTGAGAGAATTAAGAGATCACAAGTTATAAAACACCCGACTTCCCATTTTCTAAGATTTTTCTCTTTTTATGATTTTTCTTGATAATTAACTACCCTACTACAACTTATTTGTGTCGACATAATGTATTGCTTTCATTACCTCATTGGTAACTTTTAGGATCATAGAATAAAAAGCACAATTAAGTGTCTAAAAGATAACTTCATCATCCCCGATTTTTCACTTTACCCATGCTAAGCTCAAAAATAAGATCACTGCTAATTACGAACTAAGATGCTAAGACTACTTATAATTACAACTTGTGAATTCCTCTTCCCGACATAAATCATAAATTTAGGTGTGTGTGTTCAAATTAATTTAAACCATTAAATCCACATATTTAGATAGATGAAATCCGACCAAGCTTTACTTAGCAAGATCACATCTCAAAGCAAACAAAAACCTACTTAGCCAAGACATCGTTGGTTCACTTGTCCCATAAATGACTTTCTTCTCTAGCGATCCCACCGTCATCGGGTAAGTGCTAAGGCTTTTGACACCCCATCCGGAGAATACTAACCGAAACGCATGAACTTTCGATGAAAAAGCTTTGAAGACTTTTGCAAACCTTAGCTCAAAAGAATACCTTGGTTTTAGAAAATGAAACTTTTACTATTTATCTTGCAATATTATTATTTCTATTTATATTATTAGGTTAGGAATCGGTATCACTTTTCTTTCAACGACACATCGGCCACGCCTCCGACAAGAGCTCGCGTACTTATTATGATACCAACCCTAAATATACATCCTCCACCTTTTCTTTCGATGTCACATCGGGAGCGAACCGACAAATGCCCATGTACTTTATTGTGATGGAGTTTGTATATTAATTATTAACACTTAAGGATTTATAACTTGCATCCTTTATTCATCAACTACATTTTTATAGATTTTTTTTTAAACACTAAAAACTGATTTAACATATTATTTTTGCAAATAGTAAAAATTTCGATTTAGAAAACCAAAGTATAAACTTGAACTAAAATCCTTATTTACAAATGATGTTTAACTCATCATCGATAAAGCTTTTTCTCTGAATATGTTGATTAGACTTTTAAGAGTTAAACTCTATTTTGTAAAAATTAAAGAGAACACGTATAATTAATCATTTTAAGAGCTTCTGGGAAGAAAAATCACAAGTTATTCTTATAAGCCTTTAAGCTTTCCAAATAAACTTTGTTTAGCATCCTAATTCGTAAACAACACTATCATCTCTTATTCTTCACAAAATAAATTTGCAAATACTTAGCCTATATAAAATCCAACTCGGCATATTTAAAATCTACTTGAGATTAGCACAAGTCTTCATTTACTAATGATTTCAAGTCTAGCATGTTTAAAGTCTACATGAGACTAGCACAAACTATCATCATTAATTGTTAAGGGAGAAAGCTAGAACTCTACACGTACGATCGGGTCAAAAATTACCTTTTATTCTTACCAACGGATAACCTACATTCATGTCTTAACACTTTTTTTTTATATGTATGACTTAAAAATTTAAAATTTTTGGGTATTTGTGTGGAATTTAAGTGAAGGAGAGTTTAAAATCCAACTTTGAAAAGATTCTTTTCTAAGATTCCTTTGGAATCAAATGTTGTGTCAACAACTCTTCCTTCATGGATAGGTCGACAAGGTAATTTTAGATATGACGATTTTTGAGAATAATTAATGTGATTAGGAAGATATGGTTCGGTTGGAGTTAGGGAGATGTAAGTTTTTGTGCATTTGAGTTCTTCTTGAGACATCCTTTTCACCTAATCATAATAATATGAACATTTTAGTATTTGTCATTTGAAATTTTTAATTCCCTTTAGAAAAATGCCTAGTGTGTGCCCATATGCAACAAACGTGGAGTTGCGGTTAACTCGACTCTAAACTAAAAACCTATAAGTTAACCCGAACACTCCTTAATTCAATTTTGCTCATCAAAACAAGTCGAAAAATACATATTGATTATGTATCTCGATTGATGGTCATGAGATCATCATGCATGAATGCAAAAACATTTTTAGAGTGTATTAACAATGTATTAAAACTTTTTATGATGTTTCTAATGTGAGTAATTTTGAAAGAAAATTGGGGTTTTTGTTCAAATCAACAATTTTGACAAACACACTCAATTATGCACATCTTATGTCTACTGGAAGCATATTAGTTATACATTATGTTATTATAGTCTTAATTGTATAGAATTAAAAGAAAAATGAAAAATCCCTAATTTTGGTTTTGTGTGCAACATGAACCCTAGACACGAATTAAGAAGAAATTAGATGAAATGACTTACAATTGATGATCTTTATGATGTTAGGATTGATTATTGGTGTTGATTTGATCTTCAATTTGAGTTTTAATGGTTGATTTTAAGGTTTGGAATACGCTTTGTGTTCTAGCTCAACTGGTAAGTGACACGCTTTTCCATAGACTAACTTGTACGGAGTACATCCAATAGGAGTCTTGTAAGCGGTTCTAAAAGCCCATAATGCATCATCTAGTTTGTCGGACCATGAGGCACGGTTTTCTCCGACCGTCCTCTCCAAAATTCTTTTGAGACCTCGATTCGTGACTTCAACTTGACCACTCGTTTGAGGGTGGTAAGGAGTCGAAAGACGATGGGTGACACCATATTTAGACATAACTTTATCAAATTTGTCGTTACAAAAATGGGTCCCACGATCGCTTATGATTGCTCTCGGAGCACCGAATCGGGAGAAAAGGGATTTTAAGAATTTAACAACTACCCTAGCATCGTTGGTGGGGAGCGCTTTCGCTTCAACCCACTTGGAAAGATAATCGACGGCTACTAGAATATATTTGTTACCCCTAGACGACGGAAAAGGTCCCATAAAATCAATTCCCCATAAATCAAAAATCTCACAAACTTGGATTACATTTTGAGGCATCTCATCACGTTGAGAGATTTTGCCTTGTCTTTGACAAGCATCACAAGATTTGACAAATTCGAAAGCATCCTTATAAATGGTAGGCCAAAAGAAACCGGCATCAAAAACCTTCTTGGCGGTAAAGTTGGCTCCATAGTGTCCCCCGGTGGGTCCACTATGACAAGCTTCGAGAATTTCGAGAGCTTCTTTGCCATCTACACACCTTCAGATTATTTGATCCGCACAAGTCTTGAAAAGAAAAGGGTCATCCCAAAAATAATGTTTTACATCTTTAAAGAACTTGTTTTTCTCTTGAGTCGACATTCCTTTTTTAATGAATTTCCCCGCGTGGTAGTTAGCAAAGTCGGCGAACCACGGGGTACTTTGGTCTTTAGAAGTTAACACATTTAAAGTCTCTAAAGGAAAGGTCTCGGTAATCTCTTTTGGATCAAAAACATTTTCGTAAGGGTTTTCAAGACGAGAGAGGTGATCGGCTGCATAGTTTTCAGCACCTTTGGTATCGATAACTTTAAAATCAAATTCTTGAAGAAGTAAGACCCATCTAAGCAATCTTGCTTTGGCGTCTTTCTTGTTGAAGAGGTATTTCAAAGCGGAGTGGTCTGTGTAAACAACACTTTTGTTCATGATTAGATATGATCGAAACTTCTCGAAAGCGTAAACAACTGCAAGCATCTCTTTTTCCGTTGTTGTGTAATTTGTTTCTGCTTCAGTCATCGTCTTACTTGCGTAATGAATTGGTCGGAAATGCTTCTCAATCCTTTGTCCTAGGACCGCACCTATTGCATAATCACTTGCATCGCACATGATTTCAAAAGGTTGGTCCCAATTTGGAGCAATGAGAATTGGAGCTTCGGTTAACTTCTTTTTCAATGTTTGAAAGGCTAAAATGCAATCTTCCAAAAAAATGAAAGGAGTGTTCTTCTCTAAGAGATGGGTCATGGGTCGAGAGATTTTGGAAAAGTCTGATAAATCTTCGATAGAATCCAGCATGCCCGAGAAAACTTCGAATTCCTTTGACGGTCGTTGGGTGAGGAAGCTTAGAAATTACATCAACTTTGGCCTTATCGACTTCAATTCCTTTTCTAGAGATCTTATGTCCTAAAACAATGCCTTCTTTAACCATGAAATGGCTCTTTTCCCAATTTAGTGCTAATTTGGTGTCTTCACACCTTTTAAGCATTTTATCTAAATTGGCAAGACACGAGGAAAAAGAATCTCCAAAAACTGAAAAATCGTCCATAAAAACCTCCATCGTTTTTTCTATCATGTCGTGAAAAATGGCCATCATACAACGTTGAAAAGTTCCGGGTGCATTGCACAAACCGAATGGCATACGACGGTACGCGAAAGTTCCGTATGGGCACGTAAAAGTAGTTTTTTCTTGATCTTTAGGATCAATTAGGATTTGAAAATACCCTGAAAAACCATCTAAGAAACAATAAAATTCGTTGCCGGCTAATCGCTCTAACATTTGGTCCGTTATTGCCCTAATGTGAAATCGACCTTATTTGCCTATCTGAAAATTTTGACCATGACATATATCGTTTAATCTGGGCGACCCTATGGGTTAGTAAGGTGCGACATACCCGGATAGGGTTAATTAGTCCTATTAGATCTATTTATTCCACTCGCGCTCCTCACGGTCCTTTCCGGTCAAGAAATTAATAGTTCATGATAGTTTTTGGCAATAGGAGGTTCTTTAGCGCTACCTTAGCAAAACAAGTATAACAGGGAAAAATTCTCATGAAAGTTAACCTGTTGTCGATTTTAAAAACAAGCAATGTTTCTCACCTAAAAGTTATAAAACAATTTATTCAACGAGTAAAAAGTGCCGGGGCTAAGAACTAACCTTGATGTTAGGTAAAGAGTATACGTCAAAATGTAGGGTCACTCGGAAACGAATGTGATTCCACGGTCATGACCCTAGAAGAATACTGGGTTCGATTTAGTCTCGGATAGTTAATGTATGTGAATGATGCATGACACGTTTATTATTCATTTTCGGTACACGTGATTTGTGTTTTAAAAAACATAAAAATTTAGTGATCGGTTGTTACTGAAAGGTTTTACGTTGTACAGTAAGTATGTTTCTAATATTTATACTTAATTATTTAATAAAATTTTATAATGTGAAGATGTGATTAACGTTATAAATAAAACATGTTTTTATAAGTTGTATATTTTCCAAGCGTTAAGAGAATTCGTTATAAACTTTTATTATTTATTGTTTTCTAAATAAGTTCTATAGGGTATAAGATTTTTACAAATTTCGGCTTGAACGTTCGTGTTTACTCATTTTTCTCCAAAAGTCGTAGAATTTAGCTAAAAACCAATTGTCCAAACAACTTCCAATTCACCAATTTACATTTTACAAAATCTATACACGTTTTTTTCATTTAAAACAAGTCATAACGAGTAACTAAATTCCGTATTGGGCTTTTAGGACACTAAGCCTTTAATATGCCAAAGTACGAAATAAATAAGTCTGATATACTAAAAAGATAACATACGAGTTCTAGGTTCATCAATAAGCTACCACAAGCTCATAATAAGCCGACCTTTGAGCTCATGAATAAGCTCGGGTTCGTGGCCCTGTCTTGGGTGACGTGGGCTTTTAAGGCCCATTAAGTCTTATTTGGGCTTATTGGTTAAGTCAAATAAGCTTAATGTTTTACCCTTCCAAAAATAAGCTAGGAATAAGTATATTAAATTTAAGTTACAAGAAATAAGCTTAAGAAAATATTTCTTTATGTTTTTCTTATTTATTCGTGTGTGATATATATATATATATGTTGTGTGTGTGTGTGTGTGTGTGTGTGTGTGTGTGTTTGCCAGCGTCGCGCGCACTTGTGCACTAAAATAAGCATCTCAATATAAGTCAAACAAGCTCTTAAATAAGCTCACAAATATAAGCCGAATACAATAAGCTCAAAAGTACAAGTATTATTACATAAAAATAACCACGATCACGAAACTATGATTTCCTTGTATTTATTCTTAAAATTTTTGAACCACAACTATAACCTTTTAAAGTTTATGTATTTTCAAAATCATTCTTGTTATAAAACAAGATGTACAACAAAGGAGTTTGAAGAAAGAGACCTCAACATTGGGGGAGATTGTTAGCCTTAATTATATTAAGTCAAACAAGAATGTTATCGGTCTTAGAAAGTCAAACTAGGTCTTGTATTGTAATAGGCTAGTCGGGTTCAACGGGCTTGGATTGTAATCTAATATTGTCCGTGTTTCGGGCTCAAAGCCCAAGTTTAGCCAAGCCCGGCCCGTTAAGAAAGCCCATGAGCCAACTAGAAGGCTAGGGTATAAAATCCCTTCACCACACTTGGTGAAGGGTGTTGGTTACATTTTCACTTCACTTGTAACTCTCCATCTCTCTCTAATCTAACTTTCTTCTTGTTTCTCTCTCTACTTTCTCTCTCTAAGATTTCTTCTCATTTTCTAGCATCTTGGTATAAATTATTGTTGTGTAATGGATTAAACTAGTGGGATAACATGTGGTACCAGAGCTAAAGGGGTGTTTAGTGATTAAATTTCGTGGGTTTTTGTTGATTTTTTTCTTTGGTTCGAAATAAAGAAAAAAGCAAGAAAACAAATCAACTTTGATCTTTGTTTCGTGGTTAAAAGTGTTAAAGACTTGTACTTTTGGGCTTAGATCACTTCCTTGCATCATTAATAGGTGGTTTTAACATCATTTCGTAGCTTTCAAGAAAGTTTGGTGATTTTTTCTTGGCTGCGTTTTGACTAACTGAAGGGGTGTTCTTGATTGCGTTTTGCTTCATTTGTTGCGTTTTTCTTCATCATTGCATTTTGCTTCATCATTGCGTTTTGCTGCTTGCATTTTGCTTCATCATTTCGTTTTGCTGCTTGCGTTTTGCTTCATCATCGCGTTTTGCTACTTGCGTTTTGCTTCAACATTGCATTTTGCTACTTGCGTTTTGCTTCAACATTGCGTTTTGCTGCTTGCGTTTTGCTTCATCATTGCATTTTGCCTACTGAAGACCCTTTTATCAAAGTAAATCTCAACGTTATGCTGCCCAAATCGCAACAAATCTTGCGTTTTACCTAGAAGATCTTGCGTTTTGATCATTGCGTTTTGTCTCAAGGTTGCGTTTGTCTCAAGGTTGCGTTTTGCTCATTGCGTTTTGTTTCAAGGTTGCATTTTGTCTCATTGCGTTTTGACTAAAGACACTGCGTTTTGTCCATCGATCCGCGCATCAGGTGGTATTTGACCGAATTTGGGAATCTATTAATC
>BQNB010174514.1:0-13252 GCA_026074375.1 Tanacetum coccineum
GTAAACGCGTATCGGACTAAAATGAACAGTGACTAATAATAGGAGTCGTAAAATGACCTGAAATTGAGAAATGTTACAATCGACGGATTGTGTTTTTAGAAGTCGTGCATATATGTTATCCGAGGCCGTGCACATATGGTCTTATGATTTTGACGAGAAAGTGCAACGTGCACATATATTCTCGAAAGGCGTGCATATATGTTTTTAGAAGACGTGCATATATGTTGTAATGATTTTGATAATACTTTTATTTTGAATTGTATTTTATGTTATATCAAACAAAATAATGATCTTTAGGTTATTGATTTGTTTAATTTACGATTATATGTATGTGTTGTTGTTTTTGGTTATAAAGGTTTGAAGGATTAAAGAATGTACACTAGAAACGTCCATGAAATTCCATTATAAGCAAACACATATATCTGCGCTAAAAACATATGAAATTTACAATATTAAACAACATCATATGCATTTGTTTTTTCTGAAAATTTGTTATGTTGGAAAAATAAAATATAGAATTTAAAAAAATTAACTTCTGAAAATTTAAGGTTTTATAAAAGTTTTTAATTAGAAAATTTAAAAAGAAGGTGAAAATGCATTTTACTATTATACCCTTTCTATTTAATAAAATTATTTATTAATATTAAATTCCATATCGGTACCAAAGTGGTTTTTTGTAGGTTTGTACAAAAAACTGTGTTCTGCAAAGAACGGGTCTCCCATATTTTTATATATATTTATATATTAATATAAAGCAAGGTTGCAAAAAATCATGAATCGTTAGTCGGCCCCTCTTTGCGGGTTTCGTCACCTTGTAGTTGTAATCGGTCTAGGCGGAATTAATGGAGTTGATTAATCGGTATTGGCCCATTTTCTGACAAAAATTTGGGTATTTTCGGCAATGTTTTGTGTATTTCCGATGGAGTTTTAGTTTTTTTGTGACAATATTTTGTTCTAAATTAACAACTTGTAGAGATTTAAACAGTTATTATAAGTGTCAACATAAGTTGACAGGAGTTTTAGTTGACCGATATGTTGGGTACCAAGTTACATAAATATCGGCAAGGTCACGTGGCCTTGTAGCGCCTAGGCGGAGATTAATCGGCTTTGTTAGACCTTTTTTTACAACACATGATAAAAAGTTTGTGTCTATATGATTTTGGCCTCGTTATCGGTATCATATGTTAATGGCAGTGTTGATTATTAAGTTATATCATGCACACAAAACCAACAAACCCCCACTGGTGAATGTGTATAACTTCTTAATAATTAATATCGACATGTGGATATCTAGCAATAGATCCAACATGCATCCACCAATCATATGAGTGTTTGTTTCTTGTGAAAACGAACATCATTTGTTTAATGATCTTATGATAGTAAGTCAATTACCCCCTTTGTTCAATACCTGTTGACAATGACATGGATTAAATCTTCTTTGTTGTCAACGTTTAGTTTTCTCGATTCTCTTTTGATATGAATCACCAATGATAAAGTTCTTAGAGAGTTAGTTCTCATCATTGGGGGGGTAAGGCATATACAAACATACAATTCATCTCATTGAGTGGCCAAATAAGAGTATTAACTCTTCAATAAGAGGACAAAATCCTTTTGAACTACATTCCTCCTTGTTGATATATTCATCGATTCATATTTAAGACCTTTTATAACTATCCCCTTGTCAGTTATAGCGTTTGATCAACTTCAAGACGACAAATCAAGATACTAGCAAAGAAATTGAATCAAAGAAATCGTTATGGTAAAAGTAGTTTGATTAAGAAGATAAGATTCGTATTCAAGATTGAGGTTACTTCATCAAGTGTTTTGAATAAGCTGTAGTGTTTCATTAACTTCAAAGATCGATCGAGATAGCCGGTTCGACATTTGCATGGAATTACTTCTCAAGAATATCGACATTGTCTTCAGACAATCAAAGTTTACTACTTCAATATTCAAGAGATGGATATGTGATTGAGGGGGAGCTTAAAGATTATGAAGATTCATGTGAAAAGTCAAGTGTTCAAGTCTTTTACAAAGAAATGCTCAATCAATATCATCGTGTTTCAAGATCTTTCGTCAGCAACATTATGTGATTGAAATCTACATTCAAGATCAAGTTCAAAGTTAAAGATTTCATACAAGCTATTAAAGAATCAAGTTGCAAAAGAAGGTCAAAGTTAGCTTTTGAGAATGCTGATTTTGAGTTCGAGAGTAGAGTTGATACCTTCAGGGATAAAGAAATCTATCTTGTCATATAGGGAGAGAAAATTATATCAGGAGAGATTTGCTACAAGGTCGTCCTCAACTTTCATAAAGAATTCTCAGCGTTTTCGAGCTTCAAAGAAAAAGAAAATGACAGACTACTTCAGAATCAAGTATTCAAGAATAAGGAAGAAGTCGTCATCAAAAAGATAATAAGGATAGTTTCCAAGTAGATCATTTAGGGGGAGAATGTTAGAAATAAAGAAATGTTCTACTTGTAAGCACTATTATAAAGTGCATGGACTAAATATGTTAAGTAAGGAAAGTTTAGTCAACTAGCTAACCAAGGGCTATAAATAGTAATTTATGCCATGGTTAGATGTAACAACTTCATTTAATCAAAAGGCAAGTTAGGTAATTCTCTCTCTAAACACACACACTAATTACACCTTAATCTTCACACACTAATCATCAATCAAGATCTATTGGTTAATAAATACCGATCTATCTTTTTTTTCTCTTCATTCAAACTATTAACTTTCGCCGTGTTGTAACAGAAACACGAATGATATACTATATTATATTTGAATAATTATATATCTATTTTTTTAAATGCAGTAGCGTAGACTCATAGTGGGCTAATTCATGAATTGAATCAAATGGTTTGATATATATATATATATATATAGGGAGGCGTTATTGTGGTGTACATCTTAAAGTAGAAAATAATAGGTACACTTGTGGACCATTGGATTAAGCTAGATAGATCAAAATCAAATTAAATTAGATGAGTGACATAATTGTAATAAAATAAAAAAGTAATGGCATTGTGTACCCATTTAATTAATGTGTTTAATAGCATTTATGCACATAAGTAAAAAGATTAACGATATTTTTAATAAATCTAAATAAACATCCTTAAATCACAAGATCTACTTTACTATTAATCCGACATAACTCTTTTTTTCGTTTTATATGTGAACCAATTATCTTTTCGAGTGATACATGTTTCATCAAATGACACATGCTTTTATAAATTCTTTTTTTATTTGTTTTTCTATATATTGATGACATAATAACATTCTTTTATATATACATTAGTGACACATTATTATATATTTATCTTTTTATATATTAGTGGCACATACTTTTTATATTTATCTTTTTATATATTAGTGACATCATATTTTTTTATTTGTTTGTTTATATATTGGTGACACATTATTAATGACACATTTATTTTTTTAATTAGTTTTCTATGGTGTTATCTAACGAATGTTAAGTGAAAGTGTTTTGTTGCAACGGACGTTTGTGGGAAGCTAACTGATTTTTTAAGGGTGAACTACTGTTAGTATAAGGATGTGTTTTGTGTCTAATATTGTTTAGGAGGGTTTAGTTTGTTATTTGTACATAGGGTGGGAGTTTAGTTTGTTTGTTGGTGAAAGTTGTAGGGTTTAGTTTGTTCTTTTGAGGGAAGTGTAAGTTATAGTGTCACACGGGTTGTGTCTAATTCTTGATTGCACAATGTTTCTGTGAAATGTTGTTTGCGTTAACTTAAGAAACATAGTATGCTAGCTTATATACCACATAGGTAAAAGAAGACATCAAAAGAATATACATTACCCTATGAATGATAAAGTTGTGTACATAAGTTTTTATTCCTAGTATACTTTGATTGATTTAGAAACATGCACATTTATTTAGTGCAAATGAAAGGATGCCCGCGCTTCGCTCTGATCGTTTTGTGTAGAGCGTTTCTATTATGAGGTTTTTTTTGCCGTTCAGTTATAAATTTGAGTCGCTTTCTTTTATGTATGTTGGATGTTTTTTAGTCCGTGTCGTTATACGATAGTAATATATGCAATAGAAGAGCAACTATTTTTCGGTAACATACTCATTATTATCTCATTATGATTTCCGGATACTTCATCAGCACTTTTATCAGGCAACGCCAGACACCCCCTTAGTCGTCCTCTTCTTTAATCGGTATAAAAAATTGACAATAAATGTTGCAAAACAAATACTTTATAACTTTTATACTTTATATCCTAATCCATCTACTCCGACTTTCTTTGCCAATTAAGATAATAGTTGAGCATTCCATATGACATTTATGAAAAATCACACGGACAACTATCCATTCTGTTTGTTTGGTTTAAACATATTTACAACTTTTACATCAAGAATCAATTATTGTAACTTTGAATGATAACATACAGTTATAAACTCATACATTTGGTGTAGATATGCATAGAAACATACCAAACAACCCATTTTGACACATACTGAACATCCATTTTAGAGTAGTCTCTTCTCAGAACAATGATCCTCTGAAAACCTTTTGGGGTTTTTGGGATATTAGGTTTGTCCATGACCCAAGTTCGAGAAGAATCATACTGAATGTCAGCAAGACTATCACATACAATTCCTTCAAGTTTACTGCAAGCGAATAGATCTTTATTTTGCCTACTTCTGTACTCTTCAAATTCTTCTTCAGTTGGTATTGTCCTCCACTTGAAACAGTCGTTGCATTGCACAGCAAACGTATCAACTGAACTCTGAGGTGGGCCCCTTGATTTCTGCAAGAATTTAAAAATGATTCCAACAGGATCAATATACCACACAATCAATAAAACTATCCATAGAAAAAGCTAAGGCTCTTTAATAATTTCTTTAAAATAACAAATGAGGCTACAATGAGAAGTAATAGGTTCTAGGATTAACTGTTTGAAATCAAAATAAATTAAAATAAGCTCAGAATACTATCATGAAGCTTAACTTTACACGTTCTTCACTTAACACACCACCATAACCTCTCTCCTAATGTGTAATTTTGCTATCTATCTTTAAAAGTTATAGACTTATAGTAAATCCTTGATATGTAGATAACTAAATAGAGTCAAACTTTATGAACTAACTCGTATCGACTATCAACATTGACGGTTCAATTTGTCATCTGTAATTGACCATGCTCTTCCAAAGTATTATCATATGACCCTTCACTTTTATCTTTACTGATAATCATTCTCTACGTGACTACAGCGATGCAGCAAATCAAACATCCCCAAAACAACCATTATTTCGACTAAGAAACAGCAACCAAACACCCACCGTTTTCATAGATAAAACAGCAACGAAAATTTCGTTTTTGACTGAAAAAAAGCAAACGAAACATCCTTTATTTTGTTTTAAGTTTACGGATAGATAAGACCACTGTTGAACTAACTAATTTATGTATTCAGCTTCCTATAGCCTCAAAATCATCTACTCGGTAATACTACTGATGTAAAAATTAGAAATGTGGTGGTTCCTTCTACATATCAGGTAAAGGCTTCACATAGGTTCATAACTGAGTAGCTTTGAAAATTAGCAATATGGTGGTTCCTTCTACATATTTTGACATTAAAAAAAACCACTTAAGCCCTCATTTGAAAATTCTCATATAGTTACTGTCACTTTGTACCGATCTTTTTCCCACCCGGCCACACATGTATACATTACTCATCGCAAAGTTTACCCACGAAAAAATAAGTTAGTAACTTTATAAATTTACCTAGTTTTGAGCCGGTGGCAATATGAAGTAGAATCATGGTATCTTGATTTTGGACAGTATCATCAAGAGCCCAATGAAGTGCACATTTGGATTCCATATTCGAACCAACGACCACCATTACTTTGTTCCCGCACCCATCATCCGCCTCGGTTTCTCCCTTCAACATCTCTCCGCTAATGTCAAAATTCAGTTCTCCACCACTATTTTCACTCCCTGCTAACGGATAATTATCAAGTCAGAAGTTCTATACTTAAAACAAAAGTAACAAATTGCTAAGAGTAGTCTGGATTTGCCAAACCTGATGGGATTATCCTGGCTTGGTACATCGCCTTTTAAGGCTCGGACGACTTGGCTCATCTTGGGCCTGCAGCGAGCTGAGTGTCGGACACGTACTACTGCACACGATACCATCCTGGCCCTCATTTGGATTACATATGCTAAAAAACTTCAGGAAGGTATCCTCATCCACCATTGCGATCTAAAATTCGTTAAGTGAAACACGGAAAACAGGTTTACACAAATTACAGGTAAATAAATATAACATTGTCCCAACAATAGTTAATGGGGTTAGAAATTGTGTTAAAATCTTAAAACCAAATTAATAGTTAAGATCGCAGGTTTTAGTGAGTGATGCATAACAAATCATTCCTTCCTATGTAGGACGTCATTATTCGGATATCATTATTCACCTAGGAAAAACCTAATGAAAAAAAGATAACAATGCTATTGTATGCCAGCCAGGGTAACGAAAAAAATAACATGTTGATAAAATAACCATTCGATGTAGTTAAAATATCACATATTGGCGTTTCCCTTGGGACAGTAACCTAATGAAAAGTCAAGTCTTCTAAAGGATTATTTATGACTCGTTATCTTCTTTGATTGCAATAAAAGATTTACAAATATAATAAAAAGTTTCAAACATAGATTTAAAAGTTTCAAGATAGACCAATCAACCTTATCTTTTTCAGTACCAAATTAAAGATGTGATGGTTAATAATCAATTTTCAAGTAGAAAAAGTTAACAATATGTTAACTAAACGAAAAGTAAAGGATCACCTTCCTTTGCAACAAACAGGAAACCAAAACTTTCATTTCTTGAACTTACGCTCCATTTGGCTAAAACATTTACTTGTAAACCTGCAAAAATATAACAAAAATATCTTCAGCCATTACGGTGTGACCATTGCTCAAACCCCTAACTAAATTCTGAACAATTTAACTAAATAAATTAAATGTAAACGATAAATAAATCAGTTAAAGGAATACTTTAACCCAAATTAACATGATTATGTTCTCTTGATACAATACTTATAAAGATAGATACATGAAAATTCTAATAGACTTGAAACTCGCAAACGGGTTGAGCCAACAAATACCTCAAAACACTAACCTGCAAGCAGCATTAGCAAAGTAACCTGCAAAAATTGCCGAAAAAACAAAATTAACAAAACCCCCCAATTATGGCATAAAACCTAATTTCAAAATCAAATAGAAATTTGAAAACAAAACCTGCAAAAGCCATGTAACCTGCAAAAAAGTATTTGAAAAAACAAAATTAACATAAACCCTAATTTCAGGTTGTCGATGTCCCTAACTCAATCAAAAAAATTATAAACTAAATAGGTAAAACAGAAATATGTGATTCAACATCAAATGCAACAAATCTAACAACTTTACAAACAATCAATTGAATTAAGGTAGATAACTAAATGAAACCAATTAACTTTAAGCTACAAAAACCAACAAAATCTCAAAAAAGTAACACAAATCAAGAAACAACAACTAAAAAATTAACCATACCTTTGAAATCAAACATGTCCTTCCAACAAAACCCCTAAATCAAATTAAAATATTTGATTGATCATAATTAAGGTTTTTTTAAGGTTTTTAATTGTGTGTCACCTAAAAAAACTAATCAATAAGGGAATCGAACTAATTTGATATTGATTTTAAGAAATTGAGTCAAAGAACGTAACTGCAGACCTGTTATTACTATATGTAATAATGTAGATTGATTTGTATTCTGTGGCAATAACCCCAAACCTGTTTTAATTATGTAATAATGAATTAAGATCATTTGTATTATGTGAGGAAGAGAGGAGTTCGATTATGGGTTGGAAGCATTTAAAGATACAACCCCATTAAATTAAAGGGCTGAATCTTTTAGTATAATAGATGTGCCAATGTTGGACACAACAAAATTGTATGCTTTTTATGTTATTGCTACTAGGGCAAATGTGCAATAACAAATGACCTTTTAATGTTCTAGACAATAAAACTTTATGTATTTAGAATTACCGAACGAGTACCCGTGCATAGCAAATGAATTTTATAACGGTATATAGCGAAAACCATGGTTGTTAAGATCCCGATCCTGATCTTAGGATATTACGATTTTACGATACTACAAAGCAAAAACGATCCAGATCCTACGTATGATCTTTACATGCATATGATCTTATAAGATCACGATCCTGACGATAGGATCTTAAGATCTACTCCGATCCGATCTTACTTTTCTCAAATCACAAACTAAAAACTACAAATTTATGGGTTGTCTTTTGTAGAATCTAAAAAACATGATAATTTTCTTAAACATTTCATAATCATAATTTATGACAACATTTCTATGAAACATTCATATAATTTTGTGTTTTTGATACATAATAATTTGTAGATTTGTATAATATTGCAAAGACTATTAAGATAATGACATTATAGTAGGATCTTACGATCCCAATCCGACTTTACGATCTCGATCTTGCAAAGACGAAAACGATCTCGGGTAGGATCCCCGATCTTGAAAACCTTGGTGAAAACAAATCCAACTGACTTTGGCTTTTTGTTTGTTTTGCTTGGAGTGATGCTTCAAGTTCATTCTTGGTCTTGGACCTCAACAAACCAAGAATTATAACGGTTGACCTTGCACAAATTGGCGGGTCAAACCACCCTACGAACCTGCAATTTGATCCCTATGATAATAGTAAATAACAAGTTATTAATAAACATCATGATTGTTAATGTTTATAAAGTTTTGAAGACTAACAGATAAAAGATTTGTGAATAGACAAACTGGCTGTCGGCATGCATAAAATCGTTTGTCATGGTTAGTGTTTAGATTTTTTAGGTTGTGTTTAATCTAGGTGATGAGAATGGTGGGAGTGAAAAGTCAAAACTATATATATAATGGAGTTAACTAAGGGCCTGTTTGTTTAATTTTTTTATTAAGTTGTGTTTAATTAACAGCTGAACAGCCTCAATTTTATCATTTTATATTTTCAGTCGTCTTTCTCAATTAAGTTATTAACAAACAATTTTCATATAACTTAATAAATTCAGTTTTTGTCATATTAAGTCAATTAAGTCAGAAAAGAATAAGACAAAGGCTGGTGAATTGCCCTCGTGTGATACTCACATGACGACTGTAACCAACCAAAAGTAACGGCCGTTTGAAGAAAGGATCCCCTGGGGAGGGTTGATGTATTTATTTCACAAAAACTTGGTACAAGTTCAAAAACGAACAATAAAAGTTAGAACATAAAACCCAAAATAAAATCCTAAATCGAAACATTAATCGCACAACAATTGAGAAAAATGTTAAATGGACGCTAAGAAAACCATCTTATGTTTCTCATAAGAGAAACTTGGATATCATTTCTTGCTAATTCAGTCCTCATTTGGTCGAGACCTTGCGCATCGCCGCATCATAACATCCACCTCTACCACTGGACTAGTTCGGTCAGATGCACAAGCCAGGTTACATGCAAAACTTTGATTTTATACAAGAAGCCCACAAAATCAGAGCCATGTCCCAACAAACAGGAATACAACAGAACGGCCAGGGTGCAACCATCTTGTTATGCATTGTTAGAAGGTTTTGAAGTAACATATTTGGTGTAATAAATTAATCTACCCCTAAACAATTGCATAGGTGTGGTTTATAAATCTATTAAATATTCTAGTAGTAAATCAAGAAATTGTAATCTTTTGGCAATTTAAAATTAAAGTTATTACTATCAATCTGTAAATCTCCACAATTGTTTTACAGTTTCTCTGACTTTGCTACTTTCTTATAGTGAAATCTGTCCCAGACCTGTTTCAATAAATAATGCCATATAGATATCCATAAAATAAGCACAAGTATAGATTTTGTACAACGTGATATGAGGCCTAATTGCTAACTAACCTTCTTGAAGTTTGGAGCCTTGATAAGAAAACAACCGCACTGCATTTTCATAGCTCACATCTGCAATTTCTTCTTTAGACAGATCAAGCAAAGACGCAACATAAGAAAGCACAAAAAGGATATTGGCTGGATGATTCAGCATCTCTTTCGGGTGTCCATCACTTGCAGCATCCTCTTCAACCAAAAAAATGGATTCTGAATTGTTCAATTTGGGTATTGCATCAGGTGCGTCAGTTTCCAATAAAATCCTATCAGAGGGTACCGCTTTCACCATTTTCTTCGCCTTGGTTTCTTTTAATGCCATAAGAAACCCCGAAAACGAAAAATAAGCTCCAAGTTTAGCAAATTCGGGAACCATTTCAGCAGAACCTAAATAAGAGTGCAAGATAACACCTTCAGGAAATGGCCCAATAGATTTCATTATTTCAAGAAGATCCCCATAAGCACGCACACAGTGCACAGAAGCTGGCCTTTTCAGTTCTTTTGCAAGTTGAAGCTGCAAGCGGAAAGTTTCAACTTGATCTGCGAAATCAATCGTTTTCCCATGTGACCCTTTGTCCAAACCAATCTCTCCTACTGCAGCCGAAGGATTAGCATGACATAATTCCCTTAAGGAAGTCAACCAGTTAGAGGACCGGTCCGTGATGTACCACGGATGGAGCCCAAATGATGGTATTACAGACGGATAGGTGTCGCTCATCTCCTTGACCAAGTGCCAATCTTTCTCAGAAACAGCGTTGACGGAAAAATGAAGTATGCCATTCTCCAGTGCCGTCTTGATCAGCTTCGGGGCCTTGTTTAAGATTTTAGGATCTTGCAGGTGACAGTGAACATCAAAGAGTTTTATCATAGCTTTAGATCTAATGCTGCTTCACATACTTGTTTATTAGAAAATGGATTTTACCCTGTTCCATACGTATTTTATGACAAATTAGGGCTTTAAGGGAAAATTAATATACACTTACAGTTATACAAGCTATCCCATTTGGCAGTGTGTACAATATAAAAGTATTCCTCATCCTAAAGGTTGTCCTTTTTGATATATTAGTTTTGAACAAACTGTTTTATGCAAAGAAGAATAACATAAGATAGAGCCTAAGACCACTTAGTAAATTTTACAGTCTATTAGAAAGTTAACATATGATAAACAACCATGTGAGATGTCGTCATTTGCATACATTTACTCGTAGTCGTATATTAAAGTTCACTAGCGATAACTACGTGTCATGCAGGAAATGCAAGTGACTTGTTAGAGTAACCAATATAACTCAAGTCCCTCCGCATGTCAAGCAAAGTTAAACAATCAATTTTAGAAGCTATATCGTAGTTTAATAAAGATGGCAACAATCTTTCTGTGCATGTTTAACCCAAACACTATGTTTGATTTGGATGTATACGATAATTCTATGATCCTAACAACCTGGCACACAGCATATCGCACTTCATCTAACCAAGGTCGACTAATACTTTGACATGTTATTTCATCTTGTACCATTTTAGCATCTGTCTCAAACAACATAGCACTTCGGTAGTGAGTTCTAAAATGGAGATAAAATAAAGGGCACGTATGGTTCTGAATTGGTGTTATCTTTATCAATAGCATACAATCTGACATTTTCATTTACAAAATTCTTCCATTTCTTTTCAACTTAAGAAACGACAGTTTTATTCTTCCCTTTCTTATTTTAGTAAGCAAGATTAGCAGAGAGCTATGTGAAATGAACTTATATTCTAAAGATCCATAACGCCATACAGATAGTTAAGGCACGAACAACAACACCACAATAAAAAATCCACTTAACCTACATAACTTATGAACCTTTTTCTATCTTAAACTCTACTGCCTAGCCAAAACTAACATATATAAAACACAAAAGACAATTTTGCGGTTACTCAATCACAGCCCATTAAGTATGCTCTAATGTTGTTATACTGATAAAATTTCCAAATTATAACTGAAGCTAGTATTGTTAAATATTCAGATTTTAAAGCAAACTTTAAAAAAAAAACTGTGACAGACATCCAAGTTATCAAAATTTAATGACGAACATCCAAATTCTAAACTCAAGCTTTTACCACAAAATGAAGTATGCTATTCTCTAGAGCTATCTTGATGAGTTCTGGGGCCTTGTTAAAGACTTTAGGGTCTTCTAGATGACAGTGAGCACCCAAAAGTTATCATAGCTTAAAATCTAATGCTTTTGCTCTATCTTATTACTTACTTGATTCTTCCATGTTCCACGTGAAGCATTATACAGAAAGTTGGGGCTTTAAGGGAAAATTATTAAATCACGATCCAAGCAATATCATGAAATCAAGTAATATACAAGATTGGTGCTCTATGATATTCAGAGTTGAACAAATCTTTCTATTCGAATCACTACATCCAACTCAAAAGGTTGACTATTTTTTTGATATGTTATACTTATCTTGTATCATTTTAGCATCTATGGACTTAATCAAGCTGACCCAAACAATGTAAAGCTGTGGCTGTGAGTTCTTTAACAGAGATAAGCTAAAGGGAACATACGGTTTCAAGTAGTAGTATCGTTAAACACTTCAGCATAGTGACATTTTCATTTCCTTTTTCTTACTTGAGTGAAAAAGTAAGTAAAGAGCTACGTTTCAATAGCTTTTTTCCAAAAATCAATAAGGCTAAAGCCACACAATTGGTCAGGGCATGAACAATTACCCTAGGAAATATAATTTGTTCACTTGGTATTGTCAACTTGAGCGCCTTTTCTATCTTATTCTCTACCGCCTATCCAAAACTAACAGATATACAGCCAAAAATAATAATAAAAAAAAATTCCGTTCATCGGTATAGATTGCAATCAGGTCATAGTACTCAATCTGATACGAGTCAAAGGAAGTGGGCACGTGACTTGCACGTGCCAATCTCTAACAACTTTTCCCACCTTTTGTATTCCTCAATTCCCCTATATAAACCTCATTCACCACACATTTAAATAGCTAATTGATTTGTAAACACAATTTCTCTCCTTCCTGTAATATGTAACCAATTCTGTAACAACCATTGCTTCAGCAATCGTATCCAATCTCGAGTTCATTTCTTGTTCTATGAATTCCTGGTTGAGTTACTAGTTTGATTCTCGAGTTCATTAAATTCCTGGATTAAACATATCTTTCACATTTAAGCACGTATCAATTGGTATCAGAGCTAGCCCTACCTTTCGAGGTTCCAACACTCGGAGTGGTGGCCTATGGAGTGGTGACTTGGACCCAAAAAAAGAAGGGTGCCAACCGTGACCAACATAGCCGTGACCAACGAGCTCGGAGTGGTGGCC
>BQNB010174515.1:0-13252 GCA_026074375.1 Tanacetum coccineum
TCATATACCTCCTGAAGAAAAGTGCATGGATTTATTGCTAGCTGAGGAGAGATTTCTTAAAATTAAGCAAGCTATGGAAGAAGAGCAGAATCAACCTGAAGTTATGCAAGAATTGCTACTTAAGCTTATGAATGATTTGCAAATTCTTAAGGGAATTCAACCAAAACAGGCAGAGCAGGAGGAGCCAGCAGCTCAAAATTTTCTTATAAATTTGAATTTTCCTATGGCTGATGATGATGAGTATACTGTGATATATAGAAAGCCTAAAGCAATCACACCCGACTTACCGATCAAGGAGCCCGATAACTCTCTAAGTATGGGGGACGAGCATCTTAACACTATTCCGGAAATGGAAAAGTCTAGTGTTGAGAACCTTGTCCCAATCCCAAGTGAGTTTAAGGGTATTTCCGAAGATATTTGTGATGTGCCGTCTTGTGATCATTTTGATGCCGAATGTGGACTTATTAACTCTTTGCTTAGTCGAGATATTTCGATCACATCTCCTAAGATTGATCTTCTTCCCGAGGAGTTCGTCGGTGAACTCGATTTAATTGATCCAATTTTACCAGGAATTGATTTTGATGAAGACGATTGTGATGAAGCTGATTTTGATGAAGAAGAAGGAGAGATTGACAATGATATTCTTCAAATAGAGGACGAGATTCTTCGTGAGAAATTATTAAACGTCAATCTTCTCGTTGATAAGATCGAAGCATTGAAACTCACTCCGTTTATTCCTTTTGTGCTTGAATATCCCTCCTCTTCTCCTATTCCCGATGGGGATAGTGAATTTCTTATGGAGGAGGTTGATACATTTCTTGTTCCGGAAGACTCGTTACCTTCGGGTATTGAGAGCGATTTTGACTCAGAAGAGGATATTATTTTTCTTGACAATTTGCTTAACGATGATCCTATTCCCGAGTATGAGCGTTTTACCTTCGACATTGAGCCCGATGCACCCGTGATAAACAATTTTGATGAGCTTAATGAAGATGAATGTTTTGACCCAGGGGGAGGTGAGATTGATGTTGAAGATGACGATTCCTTCACATTTGTCATTCGGACTTTTCTCCCGTATCTCACCTACCCTGTGGATTCTCCTTTACTTCTCTCCACCGGGAGTGAAGACACCATTTTTGACCCCGGCATCTCCACTTAGAGCCGGTGGCATCTCATCGGGATGGAACTTTCATGTGCTTTAATGTTTATCCAAACATTAATGAAAGCCCGATTGAGATTTTCTTTTTCATTTACTTTCCCATGGACAACTTAATTCGGGGTCGAGTCAAGCTCATGACTCGATTAACAAAAACAAGCGTTTCTATCTTCTTATCTATTTTCTAACAAATGATGTGAGGAGGCTCGCCTTTTTCTTTTCTCGTGTTTCGTGTTTTGTGATTTTTATTGTCCAGGATTGCCCGGATTTTGAAGACTCTCGTGTTTATGGTTTTGTTCATTCATACATTCGAGCTTTATATCCTCAGCTTCATTTAGGGAATCCGATATCCTGAATCTTATCGACTAACGTTTATCTTTAGCATACTTAATAAACGGCTTTAGATTTGCATAGAGACCCCTTTATATCAAGATTTTGCATTGAAATTAGTATGGGGGAGTCTCACATTGAGGACAATGTGTAGTTTTAGTATGGGGGGAATCTATCAATTTGATTGTGCCTGCAGCCGTTGTTTTCACGTAATACCGTTTTTACCACCAAAATTTTAAAAAAATATTTGATATGATCTTTACCTACTTTTACCTGTTGTTCTCACGTACCCCGTTTTCCCACCAAAAATTTTCAAAAATATGAAAATTTTTAAAAATTTTCAAAAATAAAATAAGTGTTTTTGTCACAATTTTGACTTTCTTGCTGGGTATACTTAGATTAATTTTGAGGGGGGGCCCCCCCCCCCCCACCCCCCCCCCCGGGGCCCCACCCCCCCCCCGCCGTCGAGCATGTTGAGCTCTCGCTTGTTCCTTAACTTTTAGGCTAAGCGTTCGCGATTATCGCGAAGAACGAAAAATGATAGAGATAAGTATGAGTAGGATGCTAAGCAAGGATTAGTTGGAAATCTTAAGAGCTCATGTATGTCACTGTTGCTTTTTTCTCATAAGCTCTTTAACCGGATTAATATACGTGCTGTTTTTGGAGATTAAACTTAAATCAACAATTTTTATGTAATATATAGCTAAAATTTTAGTCTTAGTTCCAATTTATACTTGAATTTTTCAAAAAGAAGTCTTCTCTATATAAGATAAAATAATGATAAAAAATATAATAATAATAAAAGCTATGGGTAGATAATAAAAAAAAAAAAAAGGGTTTACTACCTCTTGCCGGTTCACAACTGATGTGATAGTCTTCTAAAGAAAGCCCATAGTAAAAATAAAAAAATCAGAGGCTGATAAAAGTTTGCTGCATCTTGCTGGCTCACAACCGATGTTGCAGCCTTCTAAAAGGTCAAGGGTTACAATTGCCATAAAAATGTTTAATATTAAGTTAAATTAACAAATTGATTTTCTTTTTGTTAAATTCATTATGCTTTTGAACTTTGACTATTCTGTTTTATAAGCTATGAATATCCGGGAAACCTTAGATTTTTTTTGAAACCTAAGGTCCGTGAGTCCCGATACTAGTCTCTGTAGGGTGTCAAAAGCCTGGTCACGTAGCCGCAAGGTTGGGGATGTTAGAGACGAAAGGTTCGTCACATGGGATGATCTCGCTTCAAACTTATTATTCTTGGGTGAAACGTGAAGCATAGTATGTTGCAAAACGTTGATCCATGGTTGAAATTCAAAATAGCACATTCACTTAAGAAATAATAATTGTCGAGAGTGAAAAGTTCACAAGTTGCAAATCTGAGTAGTGTTAGCATCTTCACTGATATTTAGCTGTGATTTCGTTTTAAGTTTGGTTTGGATAAGTGAAAAGTCAGGGACGATGATTGACAATCTTCTTAAATCAAACCTTTATATATATAATAATATATAATAAAATATATATAATAAGGATAATCTAAAAATAATCAATGAAACCGAGAGTAGTATGATATGATATTCCCGGGTCGTTTATCCCCAACGAGGAGCGAATTGGAAAGTCGAAAGTTGGTTTGAATAACGATGCTTGAATGGAAAAGTTTGGATTTTGTTTTTTCTAATTAGAATGCAAAACAATTAAGGGAAAACCTAAAAACGAAAAGCAAGAATGAGTAAATCTAAAACGTGGACCGGGAGTTACAAAAGTGAGTTAAAACAAAACTAAATTATCAAAATTTACCTAAATGCTATCTATTTTATGAAAAAGCTAACAATAAGCAACTTTAAAAAAAGGAAAATTTTGTAAACTGCAAATAAGCTACGCAATAAGCAAAACAAAATGGCAGTATAGCAAAACAACCCGAACAATAAGCAAACTAAATGGAAAATAAGCTAAGGATATGTCCTACATACACTATTAAGAACCAAGAACAAAAATTAGCTAGAATTTAAGATCAAGATAAGCTAGAAAAACAAATAAGACTCAGCAGTACTAACTAAAAAGTTAGTGCTGCTAGCTTCAACTTAGTACTGCTAGGCTTAATAAAACACAATGAAATAAGAATTAAGCAATTAAGCTAAAACAGATATTTAACTACCCCTAATGAGCACTCAAGCATAAAAATAAGCAACTAGAATAAGCTAGAATGGCAAATAAGCTAAAAAATAAACACTTAAAATTAACTTTTAAAAAGGCAAAATAGTTAAATAAGCTCTAAACTAAAGACAGTAAGCGAAATGGGCTAAATCTACTCTAAAAAGCTAAGCTAATCCTAAATAAGCAGAATAATAAGCTAATAACAAAAAATGCACTAAAAAAAAACAGCACTAACATACACTCCAGTACCAACTAAATATACATTATAGTACTAACTTGGAGTTAGTACTGTTAGGGTAAAAGTCCAAAAGAAAACTAGCAGTACTAATTATGGGTTAGTACTGCTTGTTCCAAACAGCACTTTAAGTTTTCAAAAGTCATTTTTTTTCTATTTCAAGCTGATTCGATCCTAAACTGTTAAAAACAGATCATCAAATAACAATATAAAGACACTTATATGCAGACTTCAATCAATACTAAGCACTTAATAAGCTAAAATTAATTCCAACAGTATTACTCATTGAAACTACCTAGTACTCACAAATTCACTACCAGTACTAACTTGAATACCCTACCATACTAACTAAGAATTCGCAACAAATCTTAAACTAAAAAAACTAAGGCAAGATAAGCATAAAAACATCATACAAAGCATACAAATAAGCAATAATTCAATGGCAAATAAGCAGAAAAATTAAGAGATAACACCGTTTCAGAGCATATAACGGACAAATTCAAAGCAAAACTAAAATAAACGGCATGAAAACATTAAGTAAGCATAAGCAGGCATAAACTATCATAATATAAGCCTAAAAGACAGAAACTAAAGCAGTTAATAAGCACTTGTACAGTAATAAGCAAAATATGAAAAAAAAACAAAAAAACACAAAAAAAAAAAAAAAAAAATGAAAAAGGAAACTTACTTGCTCCCTTGCTCTAAACAGGGATTAAAGAACCTAAATAAGCTCTAAAAACCTACCCAGCTTATAAATAAGCACTCTACTGAACCCATAAGCACTTCCTTTATTTGCTTATCATCCAAAAGCTCAAAATGCCAAATTCCTTACTAATGAAAACTTAAAAGCTTAGATAAGTTTTTGAAAAAGCTTATCCAAAACCCTGAGTTATAAAGCTTAGAAGAACTTATGAAAGACTTTTGAAACTTAAAGACACTTAAAACTGGAAAACGGGTTTAAAGAAGAACAAACTTGAATTTCATTAACTTTAAAAAAATTACAATACTTGGGAATTAAAAGTGCATAAAACTAACTGGAACTAAACTAGGTTAAAAACTACATATGTTATCAAGGGCTTACAACTGCCCTATTTATACAAGAAAAGGAAAGATTTAGGTTTGTGTTCTTTGTAGAGAGGACTTCCAGCTTGTGTGTTTGTTGTGTGAGCGTGAGCCATAATCCCTTCTATGCCGTCCAATTTTGAGTCGTCACCAAGCCAAGTGATCTTGACCATTGTTCTTGTCATTTTCTTTTGCCGAATGAGGAGTTGGGGATTGCCTAGGTGTTACTATGATCCATGGGTGCTGGGGTTTATAGTTTTAATGAGTTTTTGTTTGTTTGCTGGAGGTAGGAGACAATGAACAGTATTGGGTACTGTTCATTGGCGGGAAAGAGGGGTTTATGTCTGTTTGTTTGAGGGTGCAGGGGAAAGGTTTGTGGAGTTGGCAAAAAAGCACCAATGGTGATGTCAATCTTGCAAAAAAGGTCCTTGTGGGGGATTTCAAACTTGGGGGATGGCAGAAATGCCCCCCTCAAAGTATATTGAGGTTTTGCAAAAAAGGGTTTAGTCCTCTAAAGGGACTTTAACGAAGGTAAATGGGAATGGGCCCTCTGCAGTTTGGCCGGCTATAATATAAAAAGGAAATGTGGCGGGGAGGGCCTTTTTATTTAACTAGGGTTAAAGTCTTCATGTAATATACTAATGGGCTTGTCCGGCTTCATTAGATGGGTCGGGTGGGCATCAAGTTATTCTTCGGTGTCGGCTCAGTTTTGACTGTTGACTTTGTGCTTTCTTGGATTTGGGCTTTGAATTTGTCTTTGGCGTTTCCATGTTTTTCATTCCGTGCTTGGTTTTGTCCGTTTTTGCTTGATTTTTCATCCTTTTCTCGGATATCCGTTTCCTGCACAATATAAATGAAAACATACAAATACAATGTATTTTTTGGTACGTTTTTGGTCATTTATGTCCGATTTTAATGGTGAAAAGTATGTGTAATTAAACGCATACCAATGAATTTATCCTTTTTGGGGGCATTCTCGGATCGAAATGCATCTTGTTCTATGATCCCTACAATTATGGAAATAATGAAAGTCGAAATATTATTAGTTTTTATATAAAAAAAATTAAAAAAAAAGTTTTATAAAAATGGGAAAATGGGGTGTTTTATAACTTGTGACTTCTTAACTCTCTCCACAAAAGTCTTTGCTACTTTTCAAAGATTCAGTTTGGGGAAGTTTTGAGGTATTTGGTTATGGAGCATATAATATTGCGTGAGGACACGCAATCGCTTAGTTTGGGGAATTTTGATATGTGTGAAAACACATATCCATTTTATATCAAAATTGGCCCTAAAAAGACAAAATTGTGCTTAAAATGTTTGTATATTGCTTGTTTTGTCTTTGTGATTTTGTAGGTACGGATATTGCAAAAATCTCAAGAAAACAGTCAAAACCAGAGAATCACAGACACGGGAACGGAATTGAGTGTGCAAAAGCCGGGAGAATGCTATCAAAGGTCAACAAAAGTCAACTCATGGTAAAAGTGGTTCAACCACAAAAATGACATAACCCAAATTTCCCGCAGTTATCCCTCAAAGAAAACCAAATTGCAAACTGGTCCCAAAACCCTAACCGGTCGTTTAACTCTTTAAATTATAAGAGTTACACACTGTTAACTTTACATAAATCCACTACACACCGTTACCCTATTTTAAAACCAAGCTTTGAACCCAAACAAACAACCCCAGCCCAAAACCTTTATAGGCCAAAAAGTAACGAGTTATAACCCTGGGTAAAAGAAAAGTCAAACACAACCCTTTTATACAAGTTTTTACACGGGAAAAACAGTTTTAACTGTTCATCATCTTCCCCGTTTTACCTCGAGCTCAAATCAAAGGGGTAATTCCAATTAAGTGCGTGGCTCAACAATTCAAGTAACAAGGAATGAGTGGGCAGAGTTAAACGTCACATAGAGCCTCTTATTGGTCAACCCCCTCAAAGGGAATGCCACGTGGATTGTGAGAAAACACACAAGGATGGCAAGATTTTCAACACTAAATCGCATGAAAAGAGCACAATGTCACATCACGGATTACTCGCTGCAATCCATGTGCTCATTCAAGCTAAGTCAAGGGCCAAGATTAGTGTCCAATGATTGGAAGGAATGATGGACGAGATTAAGAGGAGGCTATACCTGAATCAGGACCTATAAGCTTCTTATCACAGCTATAAATATAAGCTCACTCCTCACATAGAATTATCTTTTCTTTTCCTGTTTTTTTAGTTTAAAAAAAAAGCTTTTGTAATTTTCAGTTAAATTGTTTTAGCTTACATTTGTTTGATGTATTTCCTTTTTCAAATATTGTAAGCCGTTTTCATCTAGAATTCGAATTTTATCTTATTTTCTAAAGCTCAATTTTACTCAACCTGTGTCTAATAAGCTAGTAATATTACCTAGCTCTCATCAACTCCGATCAAGCTCTTTGAGTTGATAAGTTCAAAATTGAGCTCATAATAAGTTCTTAATATACTTAAATCTAAAATCAGTTAATTTACCTTTGCTTAATGGATTTTGAGCTTTTTGGAAGATGAGCTAACCATGGAAGAGCTCATAAGGACTTTTACTGGCTTATTCTTAATAAGTCAGAGCTTGTAGACAGCTCATTAGAGCCTTTGATGCCTTTGTTTAGCTAAGGCTCTAGTAAGTTTTCATTTAGTTTTACTGTCTTAATTTTCTAGTTTAATTTGACTTATTCTGCAATTAGTTTGCTTATTAGTCGTTAAACACTCTTATTATGCTTATGATGTTGTTGCTTATCTGTTTTTATAATTATATTGCTTAGATCTTAGTTTTCTTTCATACTCTATACAAATCATTGAAAAACCATAAAAATAAGTAGCATAGTTTAGTAGTTATATTAGTTTGGTCATATTTGCTCTTTGTAATTGCTTATCATAGTTGTCTTAAGCTACTTGTTATCTGGTAATTAGGATTTGAGCTTTAAATTTCTATTTCATAATATAAAATGGAATGGATCATAGTAAAAGGGGTGTTTGGCATAGCAGTACTAACTGCAAGTTAGTACTACTAGAGGCCTTTGGTTTTTAGTTGTTGGTTTTAATCCCATATTTAAGTTTGTTTAAGCTATTTTCAAAAGTTAGATTAAGGTAAATCAAGTTTTCATAAGTTAGTATTCTTAGGTTCAAATCTGTTAATTTCTTCTTGCATAATACGTTTTGTTCAGATCTAGCTTTTGCATTTACTTAATTTACATTTAGTTTGGTTTTAAATAGAGTAGAAGTAATCTACATAAGGTCTGCATTTATAGGTTCTAAGTTTTGGTCATTTTAATGTCAACTGCATCAGCAGTGTTAAAAGCATAAAGGTCATTTTCTAGTTTCAATTTTAGTATGTTAAAATAGGAGTTAGGTTTTAATCTTCAGAATAGAAGTAGCTTATATATCATAGTTTACAAGTTTGCAATTAGTTTTTAAATTCTAGCTTATTTTGTCATCTAAATTTAAGCTGCAAAATTGCCTTTTGTCTTTTCATTTTAAAGTAAAATTCAGCATAATTTAAGCCTTAGGTCTGTTTTCAAAGTTCCTTTGAAATAAGCAATTGAGTTTCAAACCTTGTTTCAAAAGTTGATTTTGAAATCGGGGGTGAGCAAGACTCGAACCCCCGACCTCAACACCCTCTACCCTTTTATAGCAACACACCACACACCTCTCTACCAACGCGCCCTGGGGTCTTTTTCATTATAAGATTACAAAATCTATTTCTTATATACAGTTTTCCCCTTTTAGCTTAATAAGCTGTTTTAGCTTATTACACAGCTTATTCGATAAGCTGTGTAATCAAGCTTATTTTTCCTAGGTTCTATTTAGTTCAAGCTATTTTTCATACTTTTTTTAGAATTTTTATAATTAGATTAGTAATTTTAAACATTTATTTTTATTAAAAACTTTAAAAAATCATAAAAAATAAAAAAATAATCAAAAAAATATAATTCTTTTTTAGAAAATTTTCTTTTATCATAAAGTTTCTAGGAAAATTAGTTTTGCTTTCGTAGGGTTTAATTTGCAAAATTTCATTTTTTAAAGAACGGGATTCGTTCCCGTTTACATTTTAGTGTTTTAAGATCATCTTTCAGCTACGTTTATGTTTAGTTTTCTTATAAACTTACTTTATAGTCATTAGAGTCTGTTAAAAGAAAAATTCTTTGAGGTTTAATTTTAGAAATTTAGGGTTTTTAACTGCCGTTTAGGATTCCCGTTTTACGTTTTTAGTTAAAGTTTAATTTCCCGTCATTTGCTTTCTTGTTTAATTGTTATCATTTTCTTATTTTAATTTGTAGAAGTAGATAATCAAATCAATCTTTGTTTCCAATTCAAATCATTGTCCGAACAACAAACGTGGTTTCAATTTCACAAATCGTTGGGGAATAACGACCCGGGAATCATACTCCCCGGTTAATATACGTATTATATTATATATATTTGTGAAGATTTTCCTTTTTATCTTTATCCTCAAGGGTAATTTGGTAAATTTCTATCATATTATATATTTTATTATTACGTGTGTTGCTTTACTAGCAATCAAGGAATAATACTGACAGCCCAAAGTGAGGCGTTCAAGCAAGAGAACGTACTCGCAGAAATACTACATGGTTTAGATCAACAGATGGAAAGAAAAGGAGACAAGAGTTTGTATTTTATGGATCGTATTTAGGTTCCATTAGTAGGAAGTGAAATGGACGAGGCCCATGCATCAAAGTACTTGGTACATCCGGGAGCGGATAAGAAGTACTATAACCTTGGAGACATGTATTGGTGGCCATGAATAAAGAAGGATTAGCTATCTATGTTAGCAAATTTCGGACTTGTTTAAGAGGTGAAGACTGCAATGTCAAAGACTTTTGGCTTGCTGCAATAGCCTGAGATACTTGAATGAAAATAAGATAGAACCATCATGGATTTTATCACTAAATTTCCATGGTCAAAGCAGTGAGTACGATGTGATTTGGGTGATGGTCAATAGACTAACCAAGTTGGCTCATCTTCTAGCTATACAAGAAGATTTTAAGATGTAAAGTTGGCAAGGATTTATATTGATGAGATAATAGTAAGGAATGGAATTCTGGTTACAATTAACTCAGATTGAGATGGATGATTTACCTTGTGGTTTTGGCAGACGTTACAGAAAGTATTTGAGACGCGATTGGATTTAAGTACTAATTAGCATCCTCAAGTGGATGGACAAAGTGAACGTAAGACTCAGACATTGGAAGATATAATGAGGGCATATGTTATCGATTTTGGTAGTAGTTATCATTTGAGCATTTGGTGTGCTCCGTTTGAAGCTATGTATGGAAGGAAATGTAGGTCGCCTGTTCTATGGGTAGAGATTGGAGAGAGTAGTTTGACTGGACTTGAGTTAGTACAAGAAACGTTTGATAAGGTAGTGTTGGTAAAGGAAAAGCCCTAAGCGGCGAGAGATCATCAAAAGAGCTATGCTGGTTATAGGCGTAAGCCATTAGAGTTCGAGGTGGGAGATCATGTGTTGTTAAATGTGTCGCCATAGAAGGGCGTAATGTGTTTTGGAAAGAAGGATAAGTAGCACCAAGATATGTATGGACGTTTCAGATCCTTAAAAAGGGCTATGGCTATTGTGGATGATAGGTGAGGTTGCCTGAGGAGTTGGTTGTGTACATGAACACATTCATGTGACAAAATCGTTCGAAGGGTTCAATAAAATAATCAAACAAGATAAAAACTAATATTGAATAAACAATGGTTAAGGCATGAAATGTCTGCAATGTGCATGTAGATACGGATCAATTTTTATGAAAATCCTAAATGAAAGGATTGAATATATGTACTCATGAGAAAGCAAGCTAAACTAAGGAATTAATATGTCATACCGCAGATCAAAGATGCATATGTCGAGTAAGAATAATCAATTAGACCAATAAGCAATGTGAACGAAGTAATCAAGGAAAAATACAGATCTCCAAAAGAAATAGAGGGCAATGCAAAAAGATTAACTGAGTATAATAATTTGTGAGCAGGGAATTCTAAAAAAGAAAGATTAAATATTTTTGTGAACAAAGCAGCAAGCGATCATTATTCATTGTAACGAAAGAATGAATTGATCATGAAAGAAGAATGGTCATAGCATCGCGAGAGGAATAAATAAGAGTATATGGAGAAACAATAAAATATATCGCGAGCACGTAAAATATGGATATGTCAACGACTTAAGAGAGTACATAAAAGAATGTATGTACAAATGTAATAGGGATCAAAAGAATGAATCTAAAGAATGATTCGAATAAACAATTTATGAATTAGGGAAGTATGAAGAATCATTTGTACAAATAATCAAGTAAACAAAGAATCAATTGACCATAATAATAGGAAATAGAAGTAGATGTCAAGAATATCAAATTACAATAACGGTCAAAAATACATGAGCGTAAAGAATTATGAAAGACTATAGGAAGTCATTCGTGAAATTAATCGATGCAAACGAGAGAATTGATATCAACAACTGAAAGAGGCGGATCTTAAAGAAACAATATGTCAGGACGTTAAACGAGATAAGTGAATTAATTGTGCAAACAATTAATTATTATGGAGGGTCAATGCCGAATGGCTAAAAGAGGTACATATTAAGGATTGATTTATCAAGGATGTCAATGTGACAACCATGACTTGGGCGTTTTAGTAATTTATCGTGTAAGTATTATATGTATACGTATTTATGTGTTAGAAATGTTAGGTATGAATAGGTTTTAGTGGTTAGAATAAGAAAGAAATGAAATTTCTATTTTTGGAAAGTTAGGTTTAATAAAAATGAAAAGTTATTTATTTTTAAAGGTTTAGTAAAGTGCGTTTATGCAAAAAGGTATGCGCAAATAAGCTTTGGTTTTTGTAGAAAATTAAGGTAATACAAGTAATTAGTTAATTAAAAAAATATAAAAAAATATAAAGGGCCATCCGACCGGTTTTAGGGAAAAAGAAAAGGAAAAGAAAAAAAAAGTTGTAATTGGAAACAAATTCTAATTAGGAATTATCTAGGATTTATATTAAGGCCTATAAATACAAAATAAAATCCCTAAGCCCTCCCCCTTGTGAGAACTAGTCGACCAAAGAGAAAAGAGGAGAAAAAAATTAGGGTTTTGCTTTTTGTGAAGAAAACAAGTTCTAAGGTGAGTATTAATTTATCTTTGTTAATTATTAATCATTAATTCATGTAACAATTATTAAGATAGATAATTAGGGTTTCATTAAATCTGTAAATTAATGATGTTTAATCATATTACAATGATTAGGGTTTAATTAGGATCATATGGGTGTATTCATTAGGGTTTAGATCGCGTTAGAGCTTGATTTAGATTAGGGAAGAATTTAGGGCTGTGTTGTTCGGCTGTTATCTCGATGATAGTAATAGCTTTTGTCAAGTTTCTGGTGTCTATGATGTAGCTCAGAGAGTCTAGTTTCCAGAACATCCGGCCTCGAAAGTTTTTAAGGTCGGGAGGTCATTCAAATGTTGGTTACGAGAAAAGTTGTCAAAGCAGTAAATTTGGGTCAGATTTAGGTCAGATTACGAGGTGTAAAACCCCCACTTAAAATTTGAATTAGGATTAGCCAACCTACAGGAGTTTAGTTATATGTGTCTATTAAAAATTCCCCAAAGGAGAGCTTCTGATTTGGAGTCTAAGTATGGTTTTTAGGTCCAAACTTGTTAGGGTGCGATCAGATCCGAAAGTGAGTAGTTAAAAGTTAGATTTTATTTGGGGCAATTAAGAGGGGAAACAAATTAGTGGAAAAATCATGGAGATAGTAGACTCATGGTATTAAACCTGTGATTTTTAGTAAAATTTATAAAGCTCAGTAGGTATGGTTTAGAAAATGGTAAAGTGATGTCAAAATTCTGCGTTTTCGGGTAAATTATAAGACTTTGGAAAAGTGTGTAAACATGTTGGTTATGGTTGGGCATGGTGTCATGGTGACCCATGAGGGTAATTAAACACTTTAGACATCCATTATATGATTGTTACATGGGCATAATCCCCCAAAGGAGAGCTTCTGATTTGGAATTTGCTTAAGCATCAGGTGAGTTTCATAGCCTATTTTTCTTATGTTTTCTTGGGGTGAAAATGATGCTATGAGTTTCAATGTTTTAGTTACTGTGATAATGTGTTTTAAATAAGGCATGGGCTATACGTGACTATTGTATGTTATGTGCTACTTGCTATTGTTGTGGATCATGGGACTGTTGATAGTGAGCGTGAGCGTGATCGTCTCATTGCTGTAGATTGTTGATAGTGAGCGTGATCGTCTCATTGCTGTGGATTGTTGATAGTGAGCGTGATCG
>BQNB010174516.1:0-13251 GCA_026074375.1 Tanacetum coccineum
CCATCCAAGTTTCTCTCTAACATCCAACCCACATCTCACTCTTGTTCTTGCTTGATCTTAAGATTACTAGTATTCTTCAGCATGTGCCTTGTATGTGAAGTTATATCTCCTATAACTGTCACGTGCGTACTGTAAACTTGTGGTCCACACTACTTTGGTTGAACGTTCTGATTATTAAATGTTTTTCGTAATACATTGAGTGAAGCTGTATTCACTAAACGTTTTTGGTCCTCATAAATGTTTTACTTAAACCTATGAATTCACTCAACTTTATGTTGACCGTTTTAGCATGTTTTTCTCAGGTGCTTAGCTTTGGACTTCTTGATGTGCTATGTGGAGTCTACGTGCAATATGATATCATTATCAAGATTTTATTTCTCTTTTATACTCGTTGTCTTTTGAAAACCAATTTATGCTTCCGCTAAATTTTACTTATGCTTCCGCAAATGTTTAATTTCTTTTAAATATTGTAAAACTTATCTATTTTAAACAATGCAACGAGTTATGATTTTCAAAACGTCCATTAGTGGTCGTTCTCTCGTGCCTTGTGTTCGGATTATGATGACGTCACGCCCTCGGACACGTATTCTGTCCAGGCCCCATCTGGGGGTGTGACAAAGGTTCAGTTTGCTTAGCTTATTTTAAGCTAAAAATTTGTCATTTTCCAAGTAAAAAAGGTTAAGTCTTGCATAAATTTTGAAAACCATCTTTTTCATAAGCAAATTTCAGGGTTTATTTGATTTTCAAACTATTTTCTCTTGGTTGATTTTAGTAGCTTTTTAGGGGTATAAGCTGTTTAGCCATAAGGATCCATTTTGTAGCTTAAAAATAAGCCCAAAAGTGTCCCCTAGGCTGTTTGTTATCAATTTTTGCCATTTTGCTTATTTGCTCTTTATTGCTTTTTTGCCTTTTGTTGTTTACTTTCTTTGCTTATTTGTGTTTAGAATTGCTTATTAGGTGTAATACTATATCTGTCTTTGCTTATTTTGACTTTTTATTTGCTTATTTGTGCTTAAATAGCTTAACAGTTTAGCCCTTAGTTAGTTAAGTTAAAAAGTAAAAACTGTCACTTAATCTGCTTATTTCTGTGCTTATTTTAAGTTTTTGTAAAAATTTGCTTTTTTAAAGTTCATTATTTTGGCTTATTTTACAAGTTTCAAAAAGAAAAATAAAAAAAGAAAGGGTTTTTTCAAAAAGGGAAGCCACAGGGTTCGACCCTGTGACCTCCCCTTTACCACACACACGTCCCAAACAACACACACACTAACCATCAGCACCAGTAGGGCCATCTGGCCTTACTTCTCAAAATTTATTCTTTATACTCATTTTGGCCTTTTTGCCTTTCAGCCCCTTTTTAGCTTATTTCTGCTTATTTCAATAAGCACTTTAAGCCCTTTTATTTTTCTTAGATCCAGCACTGTTCAAGCTACTTTTCATAAATTTATCATATTTTTCCAAGATTGTTTAGTATTTTTAATCAATTTTTCTTATTAAAACTGTTTTTAATTCATAAAAAATTATTAAACAATAAAAAAAATATAATTCTTTTTTTAAAAAAATTTCTTTTATCATTTAGCACTTAGGAAAATTAAATTTGCACTCATAGGGTTAAATTTGTAGAATTTTGGTTTTTAAAGAACGGGTTTTGATTCCCGTTCTCGTTTTTAGGTTTTAAGCTTTAGTTGCTTTCGTTTTTAGGTTTTCTTTACTTTTCTTTACTTATTATCAGCAGAATTAGAGTCCAAATCCAAAAACTTTAAAATCATTCAAAAATGCGATCACGAACTTAATCCCGATTCTCAATTCACACCTCGTTGGGAAACGACCCGGGAGATTTTAGATTTTGCTTTGGTCAAAAGTAATTTCTTTTAAAATCTTTTGGAATTCTTATCATTGATATTTTTAACTCTTATTATATTTATATATTTATTATATACAAAGGGTTTAAATTTATCGTCATCAACAGCCATTAGTTCTTTTTTAGTAACCGTGTATTTTTGTTGAGCTGCATTAAGGGTTTTGCTTGCAAAATAGATAAGGTGAAAGTGTTTTCCATCTTTTTGTACTAAGACTGCTCCAACTGTAAATTTACTTGCCTCACACATAAGCTCAAATGGAAGGTTCCAATTTGGGCTTACGATCATATGAGTACATGTATGTTTTTCTTTTAATGAATTGAACGCTTTGTGACATTCATCATTGAATTCGAATAGAGTATATTTTTCAAGCAACTTAGTAAGAGGACGGGTAATTTTTGAGAAGTATTTGATGAAACGTCGGTAGAAACCGGCATGACCTAGAAAACATCTAATGCCTTTGACATTAGTAGGTGGTGGAAGCTTAGAGATTACGTCAATCTTTGCTTTGTCAACTTCAAGGAATGCCCCAGACATTTTGTGTCCGAGCACAATTCTTTTTTTAACCATAAAGTGACATTTTTTCCAGTTAAAGACAAGATTTGCATCTTTGCAATGTTGAAGCATTTTATCGAGGTTATTTAGACAGTTATCGAAGGAGTTTCCAAAGACTGAAAAATCATCCATGAATACTTCTACGTATTCTTCGATCATGTCATGAAAGATAGCCAACTTGCACCTTCGATCATGTCATCAAATAACAGAAGCGGATTTCTCCAACCAAACAATAAAGACCGCAGACAAATCTTTAGAACCTATAACATACAATGGGTCTTTCGACCTATACCGTTATATGCATATAGTCAAAGTTGATAAGATATGACACGATAGGATTTCAACATAAGCTTAAGATTAAGAAGATCGTAATGATACCAAATGCTTATTTATTATACTAACATCACCGAGTAGTCATGAGAGATTTAGCCTCTCATGGATATAAAGTTCATAACAAAATAAAGTAGAGAAACCAGAAACATACTATGCTTAGGTAGGAAATGGATCAAACTTCACCCTTTACAAGTATTGGATCTTTACTAAACTTTTATTTTCTAAATGCTAGAATATCATTCTTCGTCCTTCGTTTTTAAATTCATGTGTTGGTGAAGATATTTGAGAGAGATTGATGTGATGAAGAATATGAGGGATGCTTCAAATGGTGTAAAATGGGGTCGAAGTGCGGCGCACATTATAAAATGTGCGGCGTACTTAGCTTAAGTCGGTGCAAATATAATTAATGCTGATAGGAAGTGCGACACACTTTTGTAGAAAACTGGCGTACTTGGGGGTGTAAATGCAGACTTCTTTTAATTCCATTTAATTCTATTTAATTTGAAGGGAAGTGTAGTGCACATTTCTGGAAAACCGGCGCACTTCTTAGCATTTTCAAATTTAGTCTTTTCTTTTCTTCTAACTTGTCTTCCGATGAGTATAAACACTTATATTTTGGACTTTTTGAGCTCGGGATGTCTTCAAGTAAACTTGCACATATTTCATGCTATTAAGTACCAAAAGTTCACGAGAAATGATAAAATATATACAAATAACGCTGCCGAAAACATGTATAATTTAGGCGTTATCATCATCTATGAACACATATCATGACCATGTTTGTGTAAAAGGGTTTTTATAATAGAAACTAACAAATAAAAAGGGTTGTATAACATGTTCATGTTTTTGGAACTTAAACTTAATATTATAGTACTTATAGGTTGAAAATATGAATTTGTGTGTTAAAAGTGGTTTTTAGTGTTATTGTAACAATCAGTGGAAGAGATAGGTAATCTTGAAGCTGTTTGAGTGTTGGTATTAATCGGTGGAAGGGATTTAGGTTAGAAATGAAGTTGTGATGTTTACGGCTAAAAATATAGCGTAGTTTTAGAGTAAAATACTTGTTGTCCGAAATTTTTATGAAATTAAATGAGTCGTTAAATCCACTTTAAAAATTCAAAACATTACAAATATGTTAGTACACTTAAATACGAACGTGTGGGTATAAAGATCGCTAAAAACGGACTTAAAACGAGTGAGATACGACTAAATGAAGTTCGGATAAAAACTAATAACTTTTCTAGCCAAAAATTGTTTTCGACACAACCTGTCCAGTTTACATTTTAGTGTTTTTGACCCATTTTGATTTCGAGCCGGGTAAAACTTATAAAAGAAAACTTGTAGAACGTGATTTTTCCTTGAAACGTAGCTTTTGACCATTTCGTGAATCTTTATAACGAAGGAGTTACGCCCTTGTAAAGACGGACTAAATCTGGAAATTTTAAAAACTTTCTGCGTAAAAATGTGAGCTGTTTGAAACTTAAAAAGAGGTTTTTTGCGTTTTCGAGCCCGAATGAGCTATAACATCCTTAACAAATATTATATTATCACTTATATAATTTCTATGTGCGTCGAAAACTTTCTAAAATATTATTAAGTAAGCGAGATAGGATATATTAAGTTAGTGACATAAAATATGATAGAAATGAGTTAATGACGAATAAAATTAGTAATTAGACTTTGGTAAGATACTTAGCGTGTTTAGGCAAAATATAAATTTAATGGAAATATTTAAAAATGGATAATGTAGGGGATTTTCTTAGATTGGTAAAATAGTGACTTTTGCTCTTGCGTCGAAACTTAATAAAACTATATAACTTTTACGAGGTCGTATTTTGACTAGTATACTAAACACAAACATGTTCGGGTGATGAGAACCTTATGAAAATTGCATGTGCATCTTTTCGCTATCGTTGGCTTGCACTTAAAGCGCACTATATTCCAACTAGGGCGTAACTCCTTCATAGCCCTACTTTTTACTTATGTTTTCCTAGGAGGAAAATGATACTCAAATGTTATTTTAAAATGTTTTATGGTGTGTTAAACTATTCTTTTGGACATTATGTGAGTTTATATTGCTTTATGTGTGATTATGTACCTAAATTATGGAAGTAAACTATCTCGGGAAGAAACACCCATTTCATCTAGGTAAGGCACCAGTATACCTTTGGGAGGATGCACCCATGTTATTGAGTTTTATTATGTGATTTGTTATTATGTGAATTGTTATTGTGTGATGTTACTAAATGTCGTATATTCATTTTTTTTTCTCGCTATTGTCCTACTTAAACTATATGCACAACAAATGGTTTTATAACTTAAACCTACGAGCTCACCAACTTAATGTTGACGTTTTTGAGTATTCATTTTCAGGTAATCAAGTTACTGATCCTAAAGAGGAGTAGAACCTTCTTTCATTGCTTAGAGAGACTTAGGATGTAACCCTTCCGGGATACTTGTCCCTTTTATTAATTATCTATTTGATGTTAATTGTACTTGTCCCGGGTTGTGGGATTATTATGACTATGTGACTATGTTGTCGTGGTAATGACTATCCACGATACAAGTCTCCACTTGTTTCGAGAAGTCGTCATGACACGTTTATGTTAATCATTCATTTAGTGAATTCTCTATTGTTTTATATCAATATGTTATGACGATTATGTCCGTTACATCTTGTGTTTTCGCCTTAGACGGGTTGTGAAACTAATTTTAAAATTAGGGAGCTCTACCGTAATTAATATGGAATAGGGACGATGCGTGTTATTTAAGGTAAACCACAGGAACGATTCATATAATTTTTTATATAAAGTATTAAAGCAAATAAACTTGACATATTTAAAATAATATAGTCGTATTACATTTTTTACAAACTAACAGTGGAGTTGGTATTGCTTCATAAGATAACATGTGTACATGAATATTTAAATCAAAAACTATGAATTTATATATATATATATATATATATATATATATATATATATATATATATATATATATATATAGTGAGACTTTCTTTTCAGAACCATTCTTAGTGCGAGAACTGACAGAACCACCAAAAACATGCATGCACACCTTCAATAATTGTATTTTTTGCACATATGTTCTAAAAACAACATATATGTTTTATAAAAATATAGTTGTTCTAAATAATTTGATAAGAAATTGGAAATACAAATTTTTTCTTTGAAGGTACATGCATGTTCTTATAAGGCGTGTAACAACAATATTGCGGCCATGTGTAAGGTTTTTGTGAAAGAAGAGAAAGAGTTCATGATGATACTTAAGAACATAGGTGGATTCTTACGATTATTGATGATTTTCATGTATTTTTTTGATTTTTAAAAGGCGTGCAAGTATGTTTTTGGTGGTTCTGTCAGTTCTCGCACTAAGAATGGTTCTGAAAAGAAAGCCCCCCTATATATATATATATATATATATATATATATAGTGTATATATAAATATAATATGATAAATAATATATAAAATACATTATAATATATATAATTAAAGAAAAAAGAAATAAAAGTTTAAGGCTTAAGTTTTGACACACGAGATCAGTATATGCTATTCACCCTCATTGGTATCAAGTTCTGCCCCTTTGAGATTCTGCCTGGTGCTCATGCCCTATCGGTCATGTTTATGTGTCTTGCACAAGCCTATGGTAGTTGTCTAGATTATGTCTGCGCATCTGAGTGTCTTCACAATTATAAACCCTATCTGAGTGGCTCGAGTTAATTAAAAATCAAACACATTCCTTTATGAGGTGCTTTGTTATGTGTTATGCCTGAAAAGTTATCTAAACCAGTAAACACTTGTTAAATTCAAATTGTCTCTACGTCATGATAAATGATCTTGTTTTTCTCGCTTTAATTGCTTGAGGGCAAGCAACAGCTAAGTGTGAAGGGATTTGATAACGGCTTAATTATACATGTTTTTGGCGGCGTTATTTATATATATTTTATCATTTCTCGTGAATTCTCGATACTTAATAGAATGAATTATGTGCAGGTTCACCTGAAGTCATCCCGAGCTCAAGAAGAACAAAGTTCAAGTGTTTATAGTTATTAGAAAGCAAGATAGAAGAAAAGAAAGGACCAAAGCTGAAAAAGACCTCAAGTACGCCGCACAAATATCTTGTGCGCCACACTTCTTATCAAGTCCAGAAAATTAAAGGCTATTAAATGAAGATCGCATTTACTCACCAAGTACGCCGCATTTCCTGTCGAAGTTAAGAGGAGGAATAAATGGAATTAAATGTAACCCTCATTAACACCGCAAGTACGCCGCATAAAATTCCTTGTGCGACGCACTTCGACCCCAAATTTAGCCTATAAATAGAGGACGATTTTTAAGCATTTCATATCAACTTTTCTATCAAGAATCATTCCTCTCATTTCATACCAACAAATGTATCTTTAAAACATCTTGAGGATTGAAGACCGAACCCCGAAGAACAAAGAAGAAGATCATAGAATTTAGAAGAAATAAAGGTTATACTAAGATTCTATACTTGTATCGGGTAGAGTTTGATCCATATTCTTACCCGGATATAGTATGTTTCTTGTTTATCTACTTAATTTTGTTATGAACCTCATAGCAATGAGAGGCTAAATCTCTTATGACTACTCGGTAAAAATAATATAATGAATAAGCATTTGGTATAATTACGATCTTGTTAATCTTAAGCTTATGTTAAAATCCTATCGTGTCCAATCTTATCAACTTTGATTATCAACTTTGATTATATACTCACACCGGTATAGGTCGAAAGACCTTTTGTGAACTATATAGTTTTAAAGATTTGTCTTTGATCTTTATTGTTTGTGACGAGAAATCCACTTACGTTATTTGATAAACAAAATAGATTTGATATAATAGTAACTGGATTATTTGAGTGACACATTTGATCGAGTTAACTAAATATAAGTCTAAAGTTGAACTAGTTAATTTGTGAAAATGTTTTCTGACGAGAAAGCCCTTTTATAAATTAAATTCCTAAGTTTGAGATCGTAACTATTACCACTGCTTATGAGTTATATAAAATTATCCGAGTAGTCATCTTTCTCATTATTGAATTAAGTTCAGTTTATTTTAAATCTGTTAAAGTTTATTTTTCATCTGATTATTCGAACACTACGCATATCCCTATGGACGACCTAGTCTTAACTTAAGTGTTATACTACATACGTGGGTTATACTTTTACCCGTGTACATCCATCTAATAATCGGTAATTTCAGTCTTATAAATTTAAAGCTTTTGAAACACATCAACCATACATACACACCTATAACAATGGGATGGACACATATGTCTGCATTCAAACCTTAACTCGAATAAGCTAAAGAATAGGACTAGTAGTCTTTACCAAAAATCGTAAACCAGCAAGGGAGACAAACCACATATACACATCCATAACAATGGAATAGACATACATGATTGCATTCAATTCCCTCACTCGAGTAAAACCAAGGGTTAGGACGAAAAGTGATATAGGGTATGGATCTTCTAATCTTTCACCAAAAAGTAATAAACCAACAAGGCGGACAAAATCACACATACATGGCCGTAATGACGGAATAGACACATGTGATTGCTCGCATCCTCATTCGAATAAAACCTAAGGGTTAGAGATTAGGAAAGGGAAATAATTGTTGTTAAATAAAAATTTACAAAACAAATAGACTAAGTCCAAACAGATAAGGTATAAGTTGCTAGATACTTTCCCGGCCGTTACCATGATAAAGACTCAGAAATATTTACACAAACGTCTTCATTATAGATCAAAGATAGTCTAAGTTGGCATTCCCATAACGGTCAACTCCCAATCATCCCATACTACACATACTTTTACAAAAACAAGTGGCGATATCTACCACTTTATACAAAACTTTACATCGTTGATTTATAATACATATCAACGAATAATCGATCATTCAAATAATATCATCGGTTTAAATTTTAACGAATCGACTATCTTCATAATTTTTCTCCTCTTTTTTGCAGCGATTTTCTATTCGATTTTTTAAACAAATACACTACGAATCTCAGTATAATTTCACCATCTTCACGATCATAATAACTCCGAATAATTTCTTCCATAATTCTTTATTCTTCGGACATACCAAAAATTGTGATGGTAGTAAAAAAACATGAGTTTAACTACTTTTACAGTCCCAATTGCAACGTGCAATTTCCCAACCATACTAGAGATAGAAAATGACACAAGACAGAGGAAATACTTACTTTACACTTTAAGCAACTTGCAACTGATAAATAAACTTAATCTAATAGGGTAGGCTAAGGTGTAAAGGTGTAACAAAACAAATAGTTGGTGTTATCCTAAAGGATTGGCCCTACTGGTTTTTCTAGAGAATCTTACTCTAAAAGTGAGAGTAAACAAAGGGTTTATATGAGGGTTAACTAACCGGTGTGGTTAGTTGTAATCCTAGAAATTTACCAGTTTAAACAAGTTACTCCATCTAAATACATAATACTCATTATTATGGTCTCGGATAGATATACCAAGCTAAGTTCTAAAGTCTACAACATCACCGGCACACTCATATTTTTGTGGGATTTGGGTAAATATTTGGAAACGGATACAGCTAAATCCTTTCAATATCTAATAATAGTTATGTGTGCAGGTTATGTAACCAGTAATTTCACAAAAATATGCTTGAAAATTTTAAAATTTAAGCATAATTTAAGCATTTTAATGTGAAAATAGGACAAATAGCGTTCTAATTCCCATCTCCCCACTTAAATTATACAACGTCCTCGTTTTATAGAGATAACAGTTAAAAACAGGAAATAAACAAATTAGAATGAGAAACTCCCTTGATATTTGCTCGGTATGATTCTCCAAGTTGAGTTTATAAGCAAGAATGTGTGTTTTAAATGCGTCTGAATTCTAGCATGACTACAACACACATAGGATTCCAGATTATGGATACCCCACCAACATTGTCAATTTCTTTCCAGCGAGGTCCTGTGCAAAATACAAGAAAACCTTGCAATCCTATCTCGGGTATCCGACGGTTAATAAAAAAATAAAAATAAACTGGACAGGAAACCAATACGTCGTATTCAAAAACCTGGATACGCCGTATGTAGAAACCTATAAAAAGTATCAATAAGAGTCAGATTTTCCAGATACGATGTATCATGCGCATGAATACAGACGTATCCCAATTCTGACAATAATGATTTAAATGCATAAAAATAAAGGGCTGATAACGTTCAAAAATTCAATACGCCATATGGTATGGAGCGAATACGCCATATTGATGTCTAGGAAGATAGACTCGATAAAATAAATTAAAAATAGCCCGGGTTGTCTCATAGGAAGCACTTTTCTTTTCAGTAAAGTCTTTAAGTTAGACTTTTCTTCAGCTTCTTTCTATTCCATCTCATGCACGATAATGTGCCCGCGTGTTAACCATTCTTCAACCTTTGCATCTCGAATAAATTCGGGTCCTAGATTCACAACTCCTTTGTAGAAACCCTTTAGCTTTTGGTATGAGTGCGAGATTATATTCATCTTGTCTTGTTCACTTACCTTCAGTAATGGTGGGATCTTGTTGCATTTTACATTAGTGATGTGTTTGAACCTTAAATTTGCCCGCACCATTTGGTAAGTTACACTATCATCTCCATCGTGGATGGTAATGATTCCATCAAACCTTTTGGCTTCTACACACGAAGCCTTGCAAAAAGGTTCTCCAACTATCACATCTCCCATTCCTTTATCAAGATAAGGATCCATATTTTCTACAACTGTAAAATTAGTGATAACATAAAAGTTTCCAATAAAAACAAGTGCATTAATGAAGTTTCCTAATTCATTCCTCCCCTTGAATTCAATTTTGTCCTTCATTATCGTGTTATAAAACTTTTTAGACATCACATTACTAGGCAAAATTGGGAGAAAATTAGCGTGTACATACTCAAAACCGATCATGCATGAAAACCTTAAGTTGTAGGCACAATCGATATGGATTCTCCTATCAAGGTCACATTCACTAGGGTAATCATCTAATCCACCAATGAAATCACTCCTGGCTTTGACTATATCAATCATGGGATTATTAACAACTTCACCTTGCTCAATGGTGGGTTCCAAATCATCAACTTGATTTCTTCTAAGCTCTAGTGGCTCATTCAGATCTTTCAATTTAATATAATCTCCATATAATAGGTCTAATGATCTATTTAAGATTAAAGTTTCTCCCATCAGCCTAGCTTTCAAATCGAGGTCCATTATTTCCCTTAAGCTTAGCATGTAGACCCTCTTAATCAAACTACTAGAAGGTTTAACACTTTTAATGATAATTTTCTCATCCCCTACCCTTAAAGTAATCTTTCTTTTAAACACATCAACCTTAGCGTGGGCGGTAGACAAAAACGATCTTCCGAGGATCAAGGGCACATTAACATCCTCGGGCATATCTAGAATTATGAAGTCTATGGGGAAAACAAACTTATCAATCCCTACTAGTACATTTTTAGCAATTCCTTTGGGATATTTCACTATTCTATCTGCTAATTCAACAGTCAACTTAGTATGAGCTAATTCTCCTAAACCTAGATTGAGGTAGGTTGAGAGAGGCATGACACTTACGCTAGCTCCTAAGTGAGTAAGGCCTTTTTCAAAACAAACATTATTAATATAATAGGGTAAAGTGAAACTTCCTAGGTCTTTTTCCTTCTTATGAAGGGAATCATTTCGAAGTGTAGTTCTGATTGAATAAGCATCCAAATCTTTCAGTCCATACGATCCCTTCCTCTCACACAGCAATCATCATACAAACGACTAGGAAAGGGAACAATCACTTGTCTTAGTTTGAAAATCAGCTTACTGTTCTGTTGTGCCGATACGGTGTATCAGGTAGATCCAATACGGCGTATCGGGGTCGTATCAACTTCAACAATAGTTGAGATAGAGTTGACATGATCTCTCGGGTTCGTTTCAGTTAAGATAGGTAAACTTCCAGATCCCCTTTCTTGCAGAACCTTGCTCATTTGCTCGATTTGAATTTCCAAAGCCTTGATCGGAGCTCCTTGGTTTCTGATAGCAGCGTCTGTGGAAGCTCAAATTTCCTTGATCAGGTTGGAGTTTTCTTCATGTCTTTTTGCTGATTCATTCATAAACTTGCTCAGTGATTCTTCCATTGATTGTCTTCGTTCGTGATACGAAGGGTTTGCGTTATTCCTTTGGTAGAATCCTGGAGCTGCTACTCTATATTTCCGTCCTTGTTGGAAAGGTACACCAAATTCAGTATAATAGGCTTCTTCAAGGGTTTTTCCTTCTTCTTTAAGTGGATAGTCTTTGGAGTAGTGTGGTCCTTTACATAGCTTACATCCCACCTGAGCAGCATATACCTTTTCATTAACCTTCTTGATTTTCCTTCCAAGATTATTAAGTTGTGCTTGGATGGCAGCCAATCCATCAGAAGTTTCATTACTTCTTGTCCTAGATGTTGCGTTGTGCCATTTTTGAGAATATTCGGCCATTTATTAGATGGCTAATTTAGCATCGACACCTGTCTTAGTTGGTATGGCACATTTAGAATCAAGAATTTGTCTAATCCGAACTTCCAATCCATTATAAAACAAGATCACCTCTTGCATCTCTGTTAAATAGTGTTGATGGCACTTCATCAAGAGTTCTTTGAATCTTTCCCATGCTTGGTAAAAGGTTTCTTTTGATTCTTGATGAAAGTTATTGATCTCCTCTATTTTCTTTGCAGTTCGATACTTACTTAGAAATTTTGCCTTTAGATCTTCCCAAGTTTTAATCGAACCAGATCGTTTGTTCCTTAGCCAACGACTCGCAGCTCCAGTGAGGGACATAGGGAAAGCTCGAAGCATTATTTGGTCTTGAGTTATATTAGGAATATGGAATAGATCGACAATCTCAAAAACTTTCTCAATATGTTCGTTTGCATCTTTATGATCTGAATCGCTGAAGTTGTTGTCTCATAGTTCCTTGAGAAATTACCCTTTTAGTTCAAAGTGATCTTTGTCATCGATTTTAGGCCTAGTGAGACCCGATCCATAGTTAGCTCAGGTTTTGCTCATGTATTGTTCCATGGTTTCCGCCATTGTTTCTACAACTTCTTCTTCGGAATTTTCTTCTAGATTAGAAAATAGATCGAATTCAGGTAAACTCGATTCGTCAAGACCAAGTGTCTTGAAAAGCTTCCTTGATGAGCGATGTTCTCGTTCTAGATTCTAGAAAGGTGTAAATCGTTCCTTAGTTGAACTCCTTTTCATGCACTACCTGAAATAGAGGATAAACAATCAGTAGGATAGGCTCAGAAGAAAGAAAACACCGAAAATCAAGCACGAAAATTAAGTACGAAGAATATTTTTCTACTGTTATATCAGTTGATCAATACGCCATATCCAACTAAAGTGAATATGTTGTATCAGTCTGCTGAATGAATACGATGTATTGGTTAAGAAAGTTAGATACGCCGTATCCAATTAAAGTGAAAACG
>BQNB010174518.1:0-13251 GCA_026074375.1 Tanacetum coccineum
ACTGGATAGAAATAAGCACAGAGTAACAAGCCATGAGCTAAAAATTTGAAATATGCACTTATAGAAAATTTTAAACCAAACAGTAGGATGCAAACTTTAAGCTTAATTTTAAGTATGTAAATGGAACCTTATAGTTTATTGACTTATATCTTTAGAAACCTTGAACTTTAAACTACTTAAAACAACTTTTAAAACTTAGTTTGAAATTCAAATGCTAAAAGGAAATGCTGAATGAAAAAGGGTGTGAAGACAGAATGCAATATTTTTGGTTTTTGAATGTTTTATGAAAAGACAAATAACAACTTTTTTGCTTAAAAACAGATAAGCAAATTAACTTTTTAAACTAAATTAAGGCCTAATCTATCTAATATAACCTATAAACTAGTTGTGCTAAGAAAATCAAAACCTAAAAACTCTTATTACCTACTGAAAATTTAGATTGAATCTGACTATTTTTGCTGTTTTCTGCTGATGCACTTGACACCATAATTCAAAACCTTTTAGTGCAGGCCAAGAGACATGATTCTATGCTACTTAAAACAATTAACTAAAAGCAAGGAAAGTAAAATCAGCAGCTAAATTGACTTTGAGCTAAAAATCCTAACATAACTGAGCTAAGGTTAACAGATTAAAATTACCAACTACTAACCTATAGATAACTAAATTAAACCAAACTAAACTCTTAAATCTTAAACTTATAAACTTGATATTGAAGTTTAAACTCAAATTAAATGACCAAAAGACCAATAGCAGTACTAACTTCCAATTAGTACTGCTATGCCAAACACCCCTTAAACTTGATAATTTCCATTTAAACTTATGAAAAAGAGATCTAGTAATTAAAACTTCAATACCAGATATTGAACAGATTATAACAACCTTAATAATCAATTAACAATAAGCAAATAATCCAGGAACAATAAGCTACTAGTTATGCTAGCTATTTTTGAGTTTTTATGATTTTTAAGACAAAAGTAAGAAAACTAAGATCTATACTAATAAACTTAAAAACAGATGATAAAACATGTTTAATAAGCTCAAATAGACAAAGTTAAGCACTAATAAACAAGAGATAAGCAGAAAATTAAGCAACTATTAAGCTAGAAAATTAAGACATGAAGGGAAATTAGGAACTTACAGATGCCTTAGCTAAACAAAGGCTAATTAATGCTCAAAGAGCTGTCTACAAGCTCTAGCTTATCAATGATAAGCTAGTAAAGGTCCCATAAGCTCTTCCATTGTAAGCTTATCATCCAAGAGCTTAAATCCATAATAGCAAAGGTAATAAACTGATTTTAAAGGTTTAAGTATATTAGATGATTAACTTGAGCTCAATTTGAGCTTAGAGACTCAAAGAGCTTGTGTGGAGCTTATTAAAGCTTTTGTAACAGTAATCAAACATTTGAGCTTAATAAGAGCTTATGACAGATTGTATAAAGGAAAACTTGATTTCACTAATAGAAAACTGGTTACAACTTTTTGGAAATGGAAGTTACAATAAGCTGAAAAAAGTTACATTACTTAAGCTAAACTTTTATAAGCTAAAAATACAATTAAGCTAAATTTTTAAAAGCTAAAAACTAGATAGTGTATGTGTGAATGTGAGGGGCTATTTATAGCCTGAAGATGAAGCTTCTAGGAGTCTAGCCCGCTCCTCTATCTCTTGATCTTGGCCCTTAAATCTTCTTTCATCATTGGATCCTTGTTTTGAGTCGTTGGATTAAATGAGTAAGCACACGGATTGCCAACGTGGCATTCCGTGTGTCAGACTCATTATGCTTCTTTTGTGAGTGTTTTAGCACAAAATCTTAATGATTGGTGTGCTTCTTGTCAGTCCACGTGTCACTCCTTATGGGCTTCAACCAATCATATGCTTGTGTGACGTATTACTCTGCCAACTTAGACCTTGGCACTTGAATTGCATAGCCACGTCTTTAATTTCAATTACCCCTTTGATTTTGACTTGGGGTTAAATGAGGAAGATGGTAAATAGTAACAACCACCTTTCCCGTGTTTTTACTTTTTATAAAAGGGTGAGTTCTATTTCTTTCTTTGACCTGTGCTATATGTTTGACTTCAGGCTTATATAAAAAAGGATTGGGCATGAGTGTGTTTTGGGCTCGGATATGTTTTTAGGTTATTATAAAGAGGATAACGAGTGTTAACTCTTTTAATATTAAAGAGTTAACACCGTTAGGGCTTAGGGATCATTTTTGCAATTTGGTTTAACAATGAGGGTTGTTTTGGTAAGTTTTGGGTTTTTATCTTTTGTGAGTTGACCAAGGGTTGACTGGAGTTGACTTTTGACCCTTCTTGCTATCAAATCCCCGGATTTTGTACACTCTTTTCCGTCTCATGTCCGTGTTTGTCCGGTTTTGACCGTTTTCTTGAGATTTTTGCAATATTCGTACCTACACAATCACAAAGACAAAACAAGCAATATACAAGCATTTTAAGCACAATTTTGTCTTTTTAGGGCCATTTTTGATATAAAACGGATATGTGTTTTCACACATATCAGCAATCATAATTTTGATTCTGACCACAGATGTATTGACCCGGTTTCTGCCTAGGTGTAAGGAGGGCTTCTTTCTCTTCACCATTTATCTTAACTTTTCTTTTTAATTCTTCAACCCCTTCAGTGCTTACTTAGACTTCATGACTAGTACCTTGTTAGGTTTGTTCCAATACTAGCTCCATCTCAGTCGGCACTTTTTCCTTATTCTCACTTTTACTCCTTTTTTATATCATACCTATAGACTTCTATACTAACTAGTGGAATGCCCCTGGGTAGATCCTTCCAGTTCTGGCTGGATCGTAGGAATGAATACCTAATCCTAACCACCTAATAACTCCAAGTAATTACAAAAATGGTCGGTCTTTCGGTATTATTCTCAGTCTTAAACCATTCAAAATGCTCCCCCTCAACATGTGCATCGATATTCGAAAAATGTTTAGTACATGAATGGTGAAGCTTGCACTTGAGTCCTTTAAATTTACATCTTTAGCCATATATTAATCACATTTTCTCCCCTTATCAAAAATGTCAAATCTCTTGATATTTTGGACATCAATTGATTCAAATATTCATGGTTTTAGGGAAAAAATGTCCAATTATTAACAAGCCGATTATTGGAACATTTTAATGCCCCTCCTTAAATTATGAAGGAATAATATGGTGTTTGCGTAAGTTAATTTGAAAAATTTTGAATGTACTAAGAAATTCTTAAAAATCCGTACTCAAACACTATATATGCCTATATTTTAGTCTACACTACACATTTATATATTCACAAGATTATGTATGTCACAGGACCTGAAAATGTTCAAACCGAAAATGACAAAGTCATTCTGTCCATGTCAGCAATCTGTAGTCTGTCTCGATAATATCCATTTGGAAGTTGTCTTAGCTTCCCCCCGAACCAGCAATCCTTTCTTGAGTATATTTAAAGCAGATGTGCAAGCCACATCAAGAAGTCTTGATGTATAAAGCCCAAATATCCGAAGCACACAACTAATTCGAAACCGTAACACAAAGTCAATCAAGTCCCGTATGTCCGTATTTCACCTTACACGATAGTGATGATATAAATTGTAACACCAAAGTCAACTAAGTCCCGGATGTCACAATAATTCCCTCTTAAGTAGTCGAAATGAAAATACCTAAGTCAACTAAGTCCCAAATATACTCATTTCTTTCTGCAGAATACTGACTAACTTAAGGAATCATCATACTTATGTGTACCTCTTTTGTCAACTAATTCTACTCCCTTTTAAAATAAGCTTAGTGATTAACTATTTGAGGAAGCATTTATTGAATCAGTAACCAATATTCTCACGCTTAAAATAAATCTTCTTACAACACTTCCCCCTAGTATCTTAAATGATGCATACTTGAAATCACAAGATTTCTCTACTTGGGACGTCTCCTTCCTTGAACTTGTAGAGCTTATGATATTCTCGTCGAACAATAATCTCATCCAAATACCCGTAATCATACTTCTTCACAACATTGACATGGGTTATTGCAATGATTCTTTTAGTGGAGAATACATCATGTGAGGACTTCCAATGGCATGCGTATGCATAGAATCATTTTCGTTTCGGACCCCAGTGAGAAGTTCCCTAGACAACATGTTTGTTATATGCTACCTTCACTGGACTCCATAACATTTGAACCATGTATTCGATCCCTTCAATGTTATCGTCCTTAGCAGCCTTGGTTTTTGTTGTAGAAGTTGTGTATTTCCCGCTAGAGCTTCCACCTTTCAAATACTCAAGGTCGTTGTTGAAGAAGTAGTTAGCAGGAACTACTTGACGACCTTGATCTTCAATTATTGGTAGCGGCTTGCTAAGATCAAAAGGATATTCATGTCCTTCTGGATTATGCCAATCAAGTTTATCGGTAACAGCCTTATAACACTCTTCAAAATGAAATTCGAGTTCCACTCGGCTTTTGCATGTCCCTTTGAGTAGATTGAAAGCTGGTCCAACAAGATGTTCTTGTGTGAGATTCTCAATCTTCATATTATGCAAGACATATGCTGAGAAGTCGATGCGAGTGCTCATCAGCTCATCGAAGGTAGTAAGAGGTTTTCCTATTTTCGCCATTTTGCTAATCTAAGTCTGAGGAGGCCTGAAATCAATTTTTCTTTCCATCATTCTAATCACGATCAGGAGTTGGAGACTTTTCTGGTTTCTTGAACCAATCATTCTTAGACGCTTTCTTGACATTGGGTTGATCATCAGTGTTACCCATGTCATCTCCTTGATCTTGTGGCATCTCGGTGTCTGCAGTCTCAAACACTGGTTCCTCTGCTTGAGCAGACTTGCTAGATGATTTTGACTGAGACTTGGAGCCTTTGGATGAGCTTGATTTATACTCTTTTGACTTAGAGCCTCTTGATGGTTCAGCATCCTTGCTTGTCTTCCTTTTCTTCAACCCTTGGTCTGATCCAGCTAGAGGGTCTTCATCTCTGTCTTTATCTTCACGGCCTCTCTTTAACGAATATGATTTAGTATAAGAGTCAAAGAGATCCTTGTCGAGCTGATAAGATTTGACCAGTGTATCGTAGAGATCTCTGTGTTGTTCAGCAGCTCGATACGATTTACTTTTCTCCAACTTGTCTAACAGGATCTTCTTCAATTCAAACTCAGTAAGAGATGCTACAGCCTCGTATGTAGATTGTAGTTGAGAAGAAGAAATGGCCAAAACAACATTCCCAAGTGATTCATTAATAGTGCTCTGGATCACAAGAGTAGCAAAGTCAGATATATCCTTAGGTAAAATCTGAGGAAGTTGACTTTTGACTTCATCTTTGATAATCTTCTTCATTGATTTCTTAATGATGTCGATGTATTTCTCTTTCTCAGCTTGACCTTTTTTCTCAAATTCTGACGTGTATGACTGGAGAGCTGTTTGAGTAGCAATTCCAATTCTTGTACTGAGATGTTCATCCACGATTGCAAGAATTTATGCGAGGATTTGTGCAGAATGATCAACTTGTTTGACTTGAGAAAGATCTTGTTCCAAGGCAGACACTCTTTGGTCGAATCCGAATAAGGATGCAAAATCTGGAAGAGCAGGAATTGAGGAGGTTGTTGATTCTGTTGGTGTTGTCATATGTGGAATAGAAGAGAATGGCTGAATTATTGGAGTAACGGTTGTTACATGAATAGTAGAAGCTACTTCATCAATGACTGGTGGAGGGTTATCCAAGTAAGAAATTTGCTTGCAAAGTCGGATGAAACAGAAGAGCTTTGCTTTAAACCTTTAGTCTTATGTGAAGAAGTAAGTGTCACGTGTGCATCTTCAATGACTTGCTCATATGACTTTTCATGAGAAGCACTTTCACGAGTAGTATCAGTAATCTCTGCATCTCCTTTCTCAACTTCTTTATGTTCTGCAACTTTTAACCTTACGTTCTCATCCTTGTATAATTCATCATACTCTTTATCATCATCATTGAATTCAAAGCTATCAAGAGTACGTACATCATCATCTTCTTCTTCTTCATTATTCGGATTAAGATTCAGATTCTCATCTTCATCAGACTCTGTCTTTTCACTGTCGCTTGCTTCTTTGTCGTCATTAGCATCACTCTCAACATCATCTTCATCATCATCCTTGGTTACTACATCACTATTATCATCATTTCTTTCATCATCATCACTATCTCTCCACGATTCATTTTTACTCTCAGGAAGATATTTTGGTGCATCTGGAACCCTTGGTTTAGTACCAGTTCCTTCATCTGCACCAGATGTCTTGTGTTGTTTCTCATCAGGAACCCCTGATTCAAAATAAGTTCCATCACCTGAGCCACTTGCTTGAGAGATATGAAAGTCTTTCATGCTTCATTTTGTAGCCTCCTTGAGCTAAGAAACTTTAGATAGAGCTACTTCTGAGAGTACATTCTAACCTTTGCCTCTATCAGCCTCAACCGATGCCTTTTTCTTAGTCGGTTTAGTTTTAGAAGTTGGCTTCTTATTGGAAGGTGCATATTTCTTAGCTTTTGTAGGCTTCTTCTTAGAGGGAGTTTCCTCAGATGAGATGGCTGATTCAGATTTTGTTTTAGGTTTCTTTGATTTTAGGGGTTCAGCTCCTAAAGCAATTGCATAATAAGTCTTGTAAGCTACAAAGTCCAGCATACCTTGATTCGTCATTTCTTTAGGGATAATAGCCCCATATATTTTAGTGTCTTCATGTCTGGAGACGATTCTCATGGTCCTTAGTAAGCTGTCATCCCGAGCAGTGTGCATGAACATTCTGTTTCTCATTGAGATAGACTTATCTTTTTTGAGGAAGTGATGAATGATTATCTTGGTGAATCTAGGATATAACATCTTGTCTTGTTTCTTAGAGTCTTTGTTATCAATCTGGTAAGCCAAGTCCTTCCAGATTAAGGCAACAAAATCAAGGTTCTTATTGTAGTACATTCCCCAAAGTATTTGTACTCTTGAGAGTCGTATCTTATCAAGGCCAGATACCTTTCCACAAAGACATTTGTTGATGATAGATGCGAAAGTTCTCCATGGTTGATGTAGATGATCAACAATAACATCAGTGATGTACTTGGTTTCTCTAGAATGACCAAGTTCATGGATAAAAGATAAAGCTTCCTTTTCAGTTAGGGGTTCATCAAATTCTTGACCCTGAATCCTTAGACATATGTTGAGAATATCTCTGAACACTTCAACATTCACAGAAAACCTCTTGTTGTTGATCTTGAATCGGTATGATGCCTTATGTTTGTCGACGGTAGCCCATAACTGATGCATGTAAATGACTGGAACTTCAGCAGTGATAAGGAAGGCAAGATAGCATGTTGTAAGAGTAAGGGCATCTAACACTACTTGATAAGTAGGTTCCTTTGGCTTCATTCCTGGACTGATCCTCATGTTACATTTGTCGATGACACAATGGTTCTCTGGAGCAACTTAGGCATTGTCGAGTTCAATTTGTTAAGCTTTGGAAGTCATGATTCTGCTAAGAGTTTGCCAATACAGTTTATATATAACCAAGTTTATATATGACACTATATGGCATGTTGTTATAATGACAGACATGCATTTATCAAACTTTTGTTTAGATTGCAAGATTAACCAATTTTAATTTGCCTCCTAAATTATGTTTTAAATCGCCTCCTAAAGGAGTATATTAATTTGCCTCCTTAAGCAGAAAGACTAATTTGCCTCCTTAAGTGAAAAGTCTAATTCGCCTCCTTGAGTAATAAGTCTAATTTGCCTCCTAAAAGGAAAGGACTAATTCGCCTCCTGAAGGGGGAGGACTAATTCGCCTCCTAAAGGGATATGACTAATTCGCCTCCTAAAGGGATATGACTAATTCGCCTCCTAAAGGGAAAGGACTAATTCGCCTTCTAAAGGTGTAGGACTAATTCGCCTCCTAAAGGGAAAAGACTAATTCGCCTCCTAAAGGAGGAGGACTAATTCGCCTCCTAAAGGAGGACTAATTCGCCTCTGATTTCAAAAGTTTATGTTTTGGCGTTTCAAGTATCTCAATCATATTAAACGAGAATCTTAGCATTCATGAACAAAAAATGAATCAATTCAAACATGAATCAACCATAGAATTTGCCACAAAGCTCCAAATAAACTCGAATTCACAAAAATCACATACATAAGATTTATTTATGTTCAAACATGGGATTTTAAGGATCTAATGCATACAAGGATATAGTCTAACACTAACTAACAACAAACCCATCATCATTTTCTATTTCTACCCATTTTCCTAAATTTTCGCATACAAGAATCAAATAAAACACAATCATATGTTAACCATATTCAAAACTATTTCAAGCGAGTCTTGTACACCCATAGACGAACAAAACCCCTCAACCAATATAGGTTTTCACCCACTTTTGATTTTGAAGAACCCTAGATCAATTTCTAGGAACTTCGACCTCAAAAACAAGATTTAACCTAATTCCTTTGAGAGATAAGTTGTTTCGGGTGTAGAGAACACTTTTGTAGTTATACCTTAGGAATAATAATAGTTGATTGATGATCTTTGAAGGAAATCGAGCAAGCAACAATGAAGGGAAAGAATGAGTTTTAAAATGAGTGTATTTGTGTGTGTGTGTGTGATATGAAAAAGACAGGCAATGGGGTGTTTGTGTTAGAACTTTGAAACTTTGACACAAATGCCCCCTGAACTACTAAACCTTGTGCATTTTGTGTAGACAAATTTTCTAAGGCAAATTAAAATTTAATAATTAGCACATTAAGTCTCTGAAGTTTTAACTATCATTCCTAGTAACTTATTTTTGCTATTTGCTCCCTACAAGGCATAAACACATAACAGTTAAGGCTCATATAAATTAAACTTAATTAACCCCCCTTTAATTGTTAACCCATTGTTGTTCAAGCCCTTTACTTTATCTACATACTGATTTTTATGAAAGAAGATATTTGACATTTTCTTCCCCTCAAATAATGACCCGTTTTCTATTGAAAGAGCTGTAGTCGTTGTTTGAGTGGTCAAATGTCTTTGAAAAAGATTTTCTGATGACTTTCTGGAATTAATGTTTTATTTTTGAAAAACAACACCATATAAAATAAGATTTCTCTTATGTATCTCATTAAGCGCACTAATCACCGTACACTGTGGAATAGAGAAAAGTGTGGTTGTGCTGCAAAGTAAGCACAAGCCTTTGTATGGTCATAAAGTAGACCATGTCCGAGAATAAATTCCCGTTGTGAGGTCAAGTTTTCTTTTTGAAATACTTGCCTTTAAGATGATGACTGGGTTGCTATCAGAAATAATAGCAAGCCATTTTGAATGTTTAAAAGAAAAAAAAAAAAAAAAAAAAAAAAAAAAAGAAACCTTTTTGAAATTCTGTTCGAACTTCATTTTACCGGCCTCGTATCATTATTAAATGATATTTTTAAGGCCGTAAATGTTATCGATTTTCAAAAGACATGCCAGAGATACATATTTTTTATATTTTTCTGATTTTTTTAATTTTTTATTTTGTTTTTGAAAAAAATTTATATAAAAGAAAATTATTTTTGAGTTTTTATGTTTTCTTATGTACATATGATACAGGATATACCGCGAGTAACCACTTTTACTCGTCCTCTTCCTCTGTCAGACGTTTTAGCGTTTCCGGAGACATGCTTCTCATACCGAGATTTTTGATCAAGAAATTGAATCTTTCTCTTGGCAAAGGTTTGGTAAAGATGTCAGCCAGTTGATATTCCGTCCGAACAAAGTAGAGTTCTACTATTCCATTCTCCATATGCTCCTTGATAAAATGATAGCGTACATCGATGTGCTTAGCTCTTGAGTGCTGAACATTGTTGCAGCATAGAGCAATCACACTTTTGTTGTCGCAGTTTAGAGGAATCTTATTGAATTGAAATCCATAATTTGTTAGCTGTGAACGCATCCATAAGATTTGAGCACAACACCCATATAAGTCAATATATTCTACCTCTATACTCGAGATCGCATTGCTCGCTGCTTCTTGGAAGACCAACTAACAAGTTTATAGCCTAAGAATTAAGCGCTTCCTGATGTACTGTGTCTAGTGTCTTGACACCCCGCGTGATCTGCATCTGCATATGCTGTTAGAGACAGACCGGTATCCTTCGAGTACCAGAGACCCATGTTAATGGTTCCCTTTAGGTATCGAAAGATCTGTTTAACCGCATTTAAGTGCTTTTTGGTAGGCTTTGCCTATTACCGGGCACATAAACAGACTGCATAAATAAGGTCAGGTCTATTGGATGTCAGATACATGAGGGATCCAATCATGCCACGGTAAAGTGTAGCATAAACTGGTGTCCCCTGTAGATCTTCATCCAGTTTATTCTTTTCCACCAAAGGTGTGTCTACAGAATCACTAGTTAGCAAACCATATTTTTTAATAATTTTAGAAGCATATTTTGATTGGTTTAGGAAGATGCCTCTAGGACTTTGAGATATTTGTAATCCTAAAAAGAATGACATCTGCCCACATCATTGATATCTTGAACTTAGTAGTTATCAGATTAGCAAACTCAATACACATAGCAGTATTAGTGGATGCAAATATTATATCGTCAACATAAATTTGTACCAGTAATAAGTCATTTCTTGCTTTCCGTGTGAAGAGTGTTAGATCCACTGCACCTTTGGAGAAGTGTTGTGAAATAAGGAAACTTGATAGCATGTCGTACCATACACGTGGTGCTTGTTTGAGACCGTATAGGGCCTTCTTAAGCTTATACACATGCGATGGGTTATCCTGATCCACAAATCCTTCTGGTTGAGAAACGTAGACCTCCTCATTGAGCTCGCCATTTAAAAAAGCCGTTTTTACATACATATGAAAAATTATCATATTCTTGTTTGCTGCATTTGCTACGAAGATATGGATAGCCTCTATTCTTGCAACCAGTGCAAATGATTCCTCGAAATCGATTCCCTCTTCTTGCCTGAATCTTTGAGCAACTAATCTAGCCTTATTCTTTAGTACCCCGCCAAATTTGTCCATCTTGACCTTATAAATCAATTTTAGTTTGATCAACATGACTTTATCTAGACACGGCACCAATTCCCAAACTTGTAGCCTTTCAAATTCATGAATTTCTTCTTGCATTGCATCGATCCATGACGGTTTGGTCATTGCTTGTTTGAAGTTCTTTGGTTCTACAGAAGTTAGGAAGGCATCAAAATAACACCACATGGCATCAGTCTGTAGTTGCTTTCTGGTGGAGACAAAACGAGAAGGATCTCCGATTACATTTGCTATAGGATGATCCTTAGTCCATCTACCAAGTGATTCGAATGGAGTGTGGATTGGTCTCACATTAGATGATGATCCTTGAGAAGTCGAGTCTTCATGAAGAGATTCATGAAGTGGATCATCATGAAAATGTGGTGTTTTTGGTGATTCTTCAAAACCTTGAGAAATAATTAGAGAATGTTCTTGATCTTGTGTTGATGGGATACTTGTTGATGGAGCATCTTGGTCAATTGACGTAGACACAGGTGAATCGGCTAAATCAATAGCTCTTGGTGCAGCAGCGACTAGAACTGGAGAGACAACAATTATTGGAGGATTAAAGTATTCATCGAACATAGGTTGGAACAAATGATCCCAATCATATCTTGGTGGTGGAATACAAGGTTGTTGAGGAATAGGGTTTGGAACAAGTCCTGAACTGGATGTTGCAGGAGTCATTGATTGAAGCCTGGGTCCAGAACCAAGTTGTTCAGAAGCCATTGCCGTCAGCTCATCAAAATTGACATGGATAGTTTCAATGATTTTTCTGGTACATTGATTGTAGATGCGGTAAGCTTTCTTCTTGGGTGCATATCCAATGAAAATATCTATATCAGCTTTAGCTTGAAGTTTGCCCAAATCTTCACTATCATTGATTAGATAGCAAAGTGCACCAAAGACATAAAGGTAAGATAGATCGGGTTTTCTATCATGTAAGAGCTCATAAGGAGTTTTTCCATGGAGGCGCCGTATAATGGATCGGTTTTTGGTGTAACATGCGGTAGCGACTACCTTGGCCCATAGAAATAAAGGAGTTTTTGCGTAGATTAACATTGTTCGAGCGGCTTCAACAAGAGTACGATTTTGTCTTTCAACGACACCATTTTGTCATGGAGATCATGAAACCAATGTTTCATGAGAGATACCAACACTCTCATAATAGCTACGCAGAGTTTGATTGACAAACTCAGTTTCATTATATGTACTAATGTTCCTGACAGGCATATTCAATCTAACTTGTATCATCTTCAGAAACTTGATTATGAAATCAGGAGCTTCATCTTTTGATGCTAAAAACTTCACCCATATGAACCAAGAGTAATCATCCGCAATGACAAGGATGTACTTTTTCCCATTTATACTTGCAACACGCATAGGCCCACAAAGATCCATGTGCAAAGGGTATAGTTTTTCCTGATTGGTGTCTTCATATTTAGGTTTATGTGATTGTTTCTTGCTTTTGCCAATAGGACATGCCGAACACAGATGATCTTTTTCAAATTTCAATTTAGGAAGACCTTGTACGAGACTATTTTTAGCCAAATGATTAATAGCACCAAAGTTCAAATGTGACAATCGTCAGTGCCAAAACCAGGATTTGGTCTTTGAGGCTTTGGACAAGAGAAAAATTGGAGAAGACGCCATCATATCCCCCAATGAAAATGTATAAAGGTTGGTTTCCTGAGATCCTGATAGGAAATCATCACCTTCCAGATTACAAACAAAGCACATGTGTTTTCTGAAAGCTACTTCAAGATCTGAGTCACAGAATTGACCAACAGAGAATAGATTGTGTCCTAACCCTTCCACATAATAAACCCTTGAAATTTTGATATTTCATATCTGATAGTCACCATACCCCATAATCTTTGCAATCTGCTCATTATCGAACTTGACAGTACCGAGAAACTTGTGAACGAAATTGGTGAGCTGAGAGCGATCTCTAGTCATGTGTTTGGAGCATCCAGACTCCATATACCACAAAACAATTTGGACAACCTGAGATCGACAAAAGAAGAAGATGTAGCAACTGAAGTATTGGATCCCCGAGATGTACCACGTTTCATTTTGTTATAAATCATAGATTTTGCAATCTTAGGTTTGATATTAGAACCATTAGTCTTACATACCTTAGGTATGCTAGTATAAACTTTAGTTACTACAGATTCTTGTGCAATTACTTCTAGATGAATGGGTTCCCTAAGAGGCACTTTATTAGTGGCGGTAATCCTAGTTA
>BQNB010174519.1:0-7500 GCA_026074375.1 Tanacetum coccineum
CATAATCTAGAAAACTAAATAAGCTCTTAAGTGCTAACTGTTTACCAAACAGTCCCTGGGGGGATTTTTGAGCTTAAATTTAAACACACAAACGGATCCTTATGCAAATAAGCTCTACACCTACTTAAAGCTTACCTTAAATACTTCTTAAAAAAGCTTTTTAAAATCATTTTGAAATTCTTTTGCTTAAAGAAAAGGCTATTGAAAAAGGTTGTCTACTCTATTTTTTTGGATTTTAAAACTTAATGAAAATGACAATAAGCTAAATTGACAGCTAAAAACAGATAATCAAATAAGCAAACTACTCTAAATTAAGCTTAAACAGATTTAGTACTAACTTAAATCTACTTGTGCACTGATTTTCAAAACCTAAAAACTACTTATACTAGCTTAAATGAAGCTTAAAAGGTCAGTAGTAGTAACTGAAGTTACTACTACTGATGCAATTGACAAAGCACAAAACACCAATGCAGGTTTCCTTAAGGGAAAGTCCTGCACTAGACAAACTCAATAAGAGTGTTTGAACTCTAAACAAGCAAAACCCAAGCCTAGGAAGGCTTGGATCGATTTTTTCACAAGTGAAACAACAAGGGAAATTCCCCTGGTGCTAAAACAAGTAAATTAAGCTCTAACTTTTTGAAAGTTGTAATCTAACTTTTAAAAACAACTTTTCTACTGATTTTGCATGATAATTAAACTATCTCAAAAACTTTTATCAATTTCCTTTGACTTTTGGTGGTCAAACAAGCTTAAACCAAACACTCCTTAACATAAGACAGATTTTTGATTAAGCTCTTAAAACTAAATCTACTTATTAAAACTAGATTACCAGATTACTATAAGTTTATAACAACTTAATTAAACACAAATTAACCACTGAATTAAGCTAAATACTAAAATCTACTATTATACTAATTATATTTTTGGCTTTTCTATGGATTTTTATAACAGATATAAAAAACTACTTTCTATAACTATTAAGCTGACAATAGATGATAGGAAATAGATAATAAGCATAATGGAGGACAAGTAAACACAAATAAGCAGATAGCATAAGCAAATAAGCACATTAATAAGCTAATAAGCAGATTAAGCAAAACTAAACTATGAACTTTAAGAACAAAAATTTAAAAGGAGAACTTACATAAGCTTCAGCTAAACAGAAGCATAAACTTAAATGGCAGCTACAAGCTCTAGCTTATCCAAATGGATAAGCTAGTATAAGTCCATGGAGACCCTTCCATTATAGGTCTCCCTTCCAAAAGCTTAATATTCCAAAAGCAAAGGTACTTAGCTGTTTTAAAGGTTTAGGTATGATTAAGGTAAGTTTTGAGCATTATTATTAGCTTAGAGACTAATAAGAGCTTTATAGGAGCTTATGAACTTTAGCTTAACATTTGATAGGAAAAGAGAAAGCTTATGAAAACAAAGAGCTTATGAGAGACTATTTAAAACTGAATTTTTATTAACATAAAAACTTGATTACAATGCTTAAAAGGAGATTACATAAGCTGAGAAATGAAATTAAGCTAAAACTTAAAAAGCTATTAAAAATCTACTATTAGCTAACTAGTTGTGTGTGTGTGAGGGGTGAGAGCCTTTTTATAGCTGCTGATAGAAGATTCTAGGCCTGCCTTCTTGCCCACGCTCCTTCTAATCTTCACCATCCATTTCTTCAATCATTGGATCAATGATCTCATCCGTTGGATCAAGTGTGGACACTCAAGGATTGCCAAGCTGTCATTCTTGATGTGACAGCTTGTGCTACTTCTCTGAGTGATCCAAGAGTAAAACCCACCTCTCCTTGTGCTTTCTTCCATAGCCACGTGGCTTTGATGCTTAAGTGATCAATTAGAGCCCTTGATTTGACATAATTAACCCTGCCATTGTGTAAACGAGCTCTTGAATTGTCGTCCTTGACCTTCAATTTTGAAAAGCCCTTTGTTTTAACCTGTGGGTAAAAATGGGGAAGACGGGTGAATAGTGAAATGGTTTCGCGCCCTTTTTAACTATAAACGGGTAATTCAGGTTTGAACTTTGGGGTGGTGGCAAATTTAGTCCTTGTCTTTGGTTTATAAAAGTATAAGGTAAAAGGGATTTTGGAAAATGGCAATATTGGCCCTTGTGGTTTTATAAAAAGGGGTTGGGCTAGGGTAATGGGCTTTTGGATCCGGGTATGGCCCATTTAGGCTTAGGGACCATTTGTGTAACTTTTGGAAAGTTGAGGGCCTTAAATGGTAATTGTGGGTTTTTGTCTTTTTATGGTTAACTTCTGTTGACCAAAGTTTGACCAATTTGACTGAAGGTTGACTTTTTCTGGCTTTGGCTTTGCATCTTTGGCTTCTATTGAGCTCTTCCGTTTCTCGTGTCCGTGTTTGCCCGTTCTTGACGGTTTTCTTGTGATTTTTGATATATCCGTACCTGCACACACAAAACACAAAAACAAGCATATCTTTGCCATTTTTAGTCTGTTTTGGTTCATTTAGGGTCATTTTAGGTATTAACGGATATGTGTATTTTACACTTATCAAAATTCCCCAAACTAAACGATTGCGTGTCCTCACGCAATATCACATGCCTTATAACCAAATACCTCGAAACTTCCCCAAACTAAACCTTTGAAAAGTAGCAAAGATTTTTGTTGAGAGAGCTAAGAGATCACAAGTTATAAAACACCCGAATTCCCATTTTCAAAACTTTTTTCTCTTTTTATGATTTTTCTTGATAATTAACTACCTAACTACAACTTATTCTTGTGTTGACATAATGTATTGTTTTCATTACCTCATTGGTAACTTTAAGGATCATAGAACAAAAAGCACAATTAAGTGTCTAAAATATAACTCTTCATCATTCCGATTTTTCACTTTTCCCCATTCCAAAGCTTGAAAAATAAGATCACCATAATTACGAACTAAGATGCTAAGACTACTTATAATTACAACTTGTGAATTTCTCTTCCCGATATAAACATATATTAAAGTGGTAGTGTGTATCAAATTAAATTTGAACCATAAAATACACATATTTAAATAGTTTAAATCCCACCAAGCTTTACACATGGTCCTTTTGGGCTAATATGTTTAAACACTTAGTAAGATCACAACTCAAAGCAAACAAAAACCCTCTTACTAAGACACCATTGGTTTCACTGCCCCATAAATGACTTCTTCTCGTAAGCATCCCCACCGTCATCGGGTAAGTGCTAAGGCTTTTGACACCCCATCCGGAGAATAGTAATCGAGACGCATGAACTTCCGATGAAAAAGCCTTGTAGACTTTTGCAAACCTTAGTTCAAAAAAATACCTTGGTTTTAAAGAATGAAACTTTTACTATTTATTTTCTAACTTGCAACATTATTATTTACTATTTACATTATTTGGCTAGGAACTGGTATCACTTTTCTTTCGACGACAAAAAAAAAAAACCTATACATCAGCCACGCCTCCGACAAGAGCTCGTGTACTTATTATGATACCAACCCTAAATATACAACCTCCACCCTTTCTTTCGATGTCACATCGGGAGCGAACCGACAAATGCCCATGTACTTTATTGCGATGGAGTTTGTATATTATTAACACTAAGGATTTATAACTTGTATCCTTTTTATTCACCAACTACACATTATTATTATTATTATTATTATTATTATTATTATTATTATTTTTAATAAATTTAACACATTATTTTTGCAAATAGAAAAATTTCGTTTTAGAAAACCAAAGTATAAACTTGAACTAAAATTCTTATTTACCAGCGATGTTTGACTTCATCATTGATAAAGCTTTTTCTCTGAATATGTTGATTAGACTTTTAAGAGCAAAACTCTAATTTGTAAAAATTAAAGAGAACACGTATAATTAATCATTTTAAGAACTCCGGGGAAGAAAAACCACAAGTTATTCTTATAAGCCTTTAAGTTTTCCAAATAAACTTTGTGTTAGCATCCTAATTATCGTAACACAACACGTATCTCACTTAATCTTTGCCAATTTAAAAATCTTAATAAAGAAATTCGCAAATACTTAGCCTATATAAAATCCAACTCGGCATATTTAAAATCTACTTGAGATTAGCACAAGTCTTCATTTACTAATGATTTCAAGTCTAGCATGTTTAAAGTCTACATGAGACTAGCACAAGCTATCATCATTAATTGTTAAGGCAGAAAGCTAGAACTCTACACGTACGATCGGGTCAAAAATTACTTCTTATTTTCACCAACGGAAAACCTACATTCGTGTCTTAACACTTGTTATATATATACATATATATATATATATATACATATATATATATATATATATATATATATATATACATATATATATATCCTCGAATAAGATCTTAAAAATTTAAAATTTTTGCTATTTTTGTGGGAAAAACGGGTACGTGAGAACAAAACAATAAGCAGGTAACATCAAATCGATAGTTTCCCTCCCCAAACTAAAACAAAACATTGTCCTCAATGTTTAAAGGCGGGCCTCTACGAAAATCTAAGCCGTTTATGAAGTATGTAAAGATAAACGTAAATTGACAAGATGAAAGGATATCGGATTTCCCCAAACTAATTTTAAATAAAGGATAGAAAAGCTCGAGTGAAACGGAATACAACACCGGACACGAGAGTCTTCAGAAATTGTTGGGTTAATCCTGCAAAAATCACAACAAACAACAAACAACAAGAAACCGGAAGAGGATAGCCACAACACATCACAACATATTATTTAAGAAAATAGAAAGAAAATAGATAAGCATGGGGTGAACTCCCACGAAGCGGCTTGTTTTTGGTCACCGAGTCACAAGCTCGACTCGATCCCTGAATTAATTTGTCCTTAGGGATAGCAAATGGAAAACTTTCATTGAACATGCTACTGGCTTATGAAACGTGATGATGTCGGGGTCAAAAATGGTATCTTCACTCCCGAAGGAGAAAAATGAAGAAATAAGAACAATCTGAAACAAGGGTTGGAAGGTTGGGAAAATAACGGACAAGAAAGTAATGTGGTTTTAATAAACATCCATAAAGCACTTTGGTAATCAAAATACCCTCATCGTTTCAAAACATTTCTCAACATCTGGTGGTTTCGGTGGAGGACGAGGAATTGACGGATCATCTTGATGGTCAAGGTTAGGTAACTCATTATCTTCATCTTCGGAATCATCATTCTCAACACCTGGTGGAATTAAATCAACGAACAGAAAAAAAATCGATCAATTTCTGAACGGGTTCACTATCCTCAACGGGGATAAGAGATACGGGAAGAGACTCGATAACTGAACTTTGATTAGCATGAACATTTTCCTGTGACCGTGAAGTTGAAATCTCACAAAGCACTGTCATAAGACTAAGATATTCCCTAAATTCACGATCATTCCTCGAAGGAAGTGTTAAAAGTTCACCGGCGAACTCATGGTGAAGAGGATCACTTCTTGGAGAAAACGTAATCGAAGATTCATTTTGTTCTGGTTCATGATCGGAAATCACTTCGGAAGCGAAATTATGGGAAGTATCATTACTAAGCAGATTATCAAGAAAAGTTATGTCTCTTTCTGAATCGAAATAACCTTCCTCAAAGTTAGAAGAAACTTCTATGGCAAGAAAAGCATCGATCTCATCAATATCGTCTTCTGGAGTAAAACACTCAACCTTATCGGATAAAGGTGTGTTGAGTAAAACTGGTTCATCAGAAACGTTGGAATTTTTGATCTCGACATCTTCTTCCATTTCATCAAAAAGAGGATTTATGGTGCTAGATTTGAAATTGTCATCAAATTCAAAAAGAGGATTTGAGTGATCTTGAAAATTCTCTTCATGCAAGTCCTTCTTAAGAGTCGAATCATCATTACCCAGTGGTAACGAATCAAGAGGAGCAAGTTCATCGGTGAACTTTTCAATATTATCACTAGTCTTCACCGGAGAAGAACTAGGAGAAGGATCATAGAATAGAGTAGTGGTAATGCCACTAAACGGATCAAACTTTGATAATCGATTATACAAAATGGCGTGAACAAATGCTTATCCTTTGTTTTTCTTAAGATTTAATCGGCAAAAAACAATGTTCTTCTTTCCTACTCTTAAAGAGTCATTTTTTCCTCGTACAAATCAATGAGAGCTTTTGCGAATGGGGCCGAAGGAAAGGTCTTCCTAAAATAATAGCACTCTCGGGTCCTGGTCAAAATTAACCACAACAAAATCCGCAAGAAAAGTGAAACCATCAACTCTAACTACAACATCCATCCTCCGTCTATACCCATCGGGTGTGTAAACGGAACTGTTATGCTAATGCCGAGTGTCATTCGAGTTTGGAGTCAAAGCAACAAGCCCAAGTGGCTTATAGATAGAATGAGAGTAAAAGTTAAAGCTAGCTCCTGAATCGGCTAAAGCACTAGTCCTATTGAGCTCTTGTAAAACACATGGGATAAGAAATTTTCCCGGATCTTTGAGTTTCTCGGGAACTTTTTTCATGATGATAGCAGAACATTTAGCATTCACAGTTGGGGATGCGAACTGCCTCGAGCTCACTTTGTTCCTAGCAACAAGCTTAACCATTTGTTGAACTTTGGCATTTCGACAAGAGCATCTTTCAATCCCATCTCTAAACGGAGTTGTTTGAACATCTTCAAAAACCAGCTATGTTAAGCACTGGGTTTATCATTTTCTCTCACTTTCATCCTCTCGGGGTATGGAAGTTTAGATTGATACGAATTAGGTCTTGGAGAATTAAGATCTTGAATTTCAACATTAACGGTTTTCTTTGCTTTTGTTTTTGGGATTTCCATGAAAATGGATCTTCTACTTCTTCCTCAGAGGTGGGACCGTTGCGGGAATTTTCCAAATTGAATTTTGCACTTTTCCGTTGACGTCTCTGTTTGTTCGGGTTCTTTTGAAGGAATAGAAATATCGGGTGTAGGAACAAGAGGAGTCGAAGGTCCTTCACAAGTTTTACCGCTTCTTGTGGTGATAGCATTAACATGCTCACGAGGGTTAGTTATAGTTTGACTTCGAAGAGTACCCGATCTTGAAGTAGAAGCAGTGCTGTTGTTGTGATCATTTTGCATAAAACCTAGCATTAAAAAAAATAAAAAAAAATAAAAAAATGTTTTGAAACATCATCTTCCCTTCTTTTTGAGAATCATTGTAACTTCTTTGAAAATCGTTTTGGTTTCTTTGAAAATTATCCAACTTCATTTGTAAGTTATTCATGTTCGCATCATTAGCCTTAGCATAACTCTCAAAATCCGTTTTAGTCACACCTTGAATTTGTGAAACGGGAGGTAAAGCTTGATTAAACAAAGGTTGATTTGTTGGTGGTTGGTATGGTGGGGCTTGATAAACGGCTCCTTGATTGTTTTGACGGTTTTGGTTGAAATTGCCTTCACGGTTTTGATTTGAATTGAAGTTGTTTCCTTGATATCGGCTTTGGTTTCCTTGGTTGTTTTGAACATTTGGTTGATTGAAACCCGGTGGTGTCATTTGGTTTGCCAAATTAGGA
>BQNB010174521.1:0-13251 GCA_026074375.1 Tanacetum coccineum
AGATCTTGTAGGACCCACACAACCTCAACCCATCAAAAATAAAAAATTCAACTCACTCCCAAAATTTCACAATCAAAATTTCTCTCCTTCTTCCCTCTCCTCCTCTCCACCGGCGACACCAAAGGAGAACCCACATCAATCTCTTATCCTCCTTCTTCTGTTATTTCACGTTTACTTGGTAAGCCCTGATCACTCATTAGTCTATATTTGTTATTTTCTTATCTAATTATATGTATCATTGATTTGAATCATCTTTGATTTTAAGATTGAGTCGAAAACTAGTTTCAGGCACTCCCAAGCACTTTGCATTGAATAAATAGTCAAAAACCATATACGAAAATGTTCTAAATATAAGCGAAACTATGGCAAAAAATTTCAAACCATCTTGAAATAAAAAAAATCGGCTTAAATGGGATAAAAGAAGAACAAATTATTTTTGGGTCATTTAAAGAGGACATATTGTTTTATTTTTGATTTGTTGATTTTTGATACTAGGAAGAATGGGTGATCGAAAACCAACTAAGCAATTCATGAAGACCTTTCGCGGTTCAAACACCGATGACTACAACCCGTTTATGTCACGAAACTATCACGAAGGCCGTGAGTGTGAACTTGACTTTCTTGAAGCCTTGGGTATAACCGAACCCTTTACAAACTCCCGTTGCTTCGCCTTTGCTCATAATCTTCCAAAGCATATCTTCCCTCAGCATATTCAAGAATTCTATGCGCATTATAAGTTTAACCGTGATGATTGTTCTTTAAACTTCAAAATGTATGGACACAACTATAAATGGAGCTTGGATAAGCTTGGAATGGTCTTAAACATATCCTCTCAAGGACGATTATTCTACTCCGATGAAACCCACACCAATGTCTTCACAAAATATAACCGTTATCATCCACAAGATGCCAATTACATCAACGTCTCTCTAATCCAAAACACCATCCTACAAAGTCACGACTGAGGTGAAACTCCCCTTCAACATAATTGGGACGTCTCCGAGCTTAAAGAAAAGTTCAAGTTGTAGGAAAAAGTTTTGACAACAAATGTATTTTTCAAGATAGGAAGTAGAGGTAATCTCTCAGTTATTGTTGGTTACATGATTTATTGTATTGAGACTCATACTCCATTCAACTTTGCCTACTTTATGGCAAATCGAATGGCGGGTCTAAAATCGTGTGATCGATTGATACCCTATGCTAGACTCTTGATATGATTATTTGAGATTGCCAAAAGTGAACACCCAAAGCCAAAACAATTTTAAAATTTCAAAAGTGTTGATTTGATCTTCTCCACATTCAACATGTCAAACTTTAATATTGCAATGGAACATGGAGCATCATCATCTCAAGCTCACCAAATGAATCCGAAGGAACAAATTGAATCTGAAATCAACTCTTGGTTTGATGAAACCACTTGGAATCAAGCCGAAAGGGAAATTAGCCCGGATGAAGTACTTAAGAAGGAAGAGGAAGAGAACTTTAGCTACGGTAAAAGAATGGCTTACAAAACCTACTTATCAACGAAAAGCCAACATAGAGAAATCTGGGAAAAGATGGGTGTGATGAAAAACTTCTTGAAGAAATGGGTAACCACAATGTCTTGCAAATACATTTAGTAGTTTCATATCACTTTGTGTGTGGTTAAAGACTTATGGATCTCCTAAATAATTTGACTTATGTATGTGTGTTTGAACTTAATTCTACGATGAACTTGTGTTTGTAATACTTAGATCTTCTTCTATGTCATGATTTAAGTTATGTATGCTCATTCATCTCGCCTTGCACTATCAATTACTTGTACTTACAATTGAGTATCCAAATGGTAAGCTAACCCATGTTGGACTTTCATATGTGTATATGTTTGATGCTTGTGTTGTTTTGTGTTTGTTTGTTGCTAGCTATAGCCAAGAACAATTTCAAAGGTAATGCTCTTGACCCATGGATCCTCGCCTTAGAACAAGGGGAGCAACAAACTAGGGAGAGTACGTACAATGATATCTATTCTTTATTCTACAGCGATATCAACCTTCGAAGAAAAGACCAAGATCCCGCCTTTTTGATTTGACAAAAGGGGAAGAAGGAAAGCAAAGCTAAGAGAAGCTTAATGATCGGGGGATGCAAGAAATACTGAAGCAAAGAGAAATAGCATACATGGGAGTATACAAGCTATATAAGACTCATAATGTGAAGACAATGTTCAAGCTTCACCAAATTACAAGGCCAAGATCAAGATGCGAACTTCATCAAAGGCGGTCTTATCTTCACTACATTTGTAATTTTATTTGCTTTTTGAATTTTTATTTGTCATCATCAAAATGGGGAGATTGTTGGTGCAACATTCACTAGGATCTCCTTTATGTTTTAATGATGTCAAATAAACATTCTCAAAATGTAAAATCACAAATGGTAGCTTAAATCCGCAAAACCGGATTTCACCATCTGACGTGCTGGGCACGTATCAGCGCGTAGCCAGCGCGCCACACGCGAAATCTGTTTTACGGATTTATCACTTGTCAGCTTGCCTCTTACCCGACACATATGGAAACTTCAATAAAGGTATGTACATGAAATTTGAGCATTTGGGAACACTCCAAATGTGGTTTAGACTTAAAGAGAAGCAAAAAATGAATCCTCCTATTTTTCTATAAAACGGTAACTCAAATCTTTTATCAAACGCCTCTAGCCAAGGCCGAAACTTATTTCTAAACCTAGTATGATCATACATTCAACATACCAACAAGCAAAAGTAATCATTTGACATTAATCCAGATTTATGATGATATTAATCATATTACGGGTTTGACTCCCTTATTGGTTAAACTAAGTCAAAGGTCATTTTGCGTAAACGCATCATTTCCCGTTATAGGATATGCTTTACTTACGATGCAAAACACTTAGCTTGTTTGCATCAAGATGATTAGTGATCAAATCTATTGTTGATTATCATGGATTAAAGCCTAAATGATTAATTGAGTTTGTGGTATTTGGAAGTTAATTATACTTTGACTTTTCTCACTTCCTTACCTATACAAATGTTTTACAAACTCACATGTATTCCTCACATGTACAAGTCCTTACTTCCTCTATACACTCCTACAACCCTTTCTCTCTAATCACTTGATAACCCTTCTTACCAAACAAGTGATTCCATCTCTTCTACACACACTCTAATCACCTTCTTCCTTAAACCATCCCATAATCACATATGCCCACTCTTTTCTTCTCTTATTGGTAATATGATTATTGGGATGGGTTTTAGGGAAAACCATATTTTGCTAGAAAACCTAGAAAACTCAGAAAACCAAACAGATGCCCTAAAAAACCAAACAGATGCCCTCCTCCATATGCCAACTCACATTCTCTTACATTGTATATACTGTGTACTAGTTGTAATTCTATGTTCCCTACATTCCAAACAATTATCCCATATCTTTTCAAAACATTCTCCACCACATATTTACTATTCACCTTCTTCCCCAATGAATTTAAATTACACACACTCTCATCTTAACCTTTGATAAATCATGTCACCAATCCAAGTTCCCACACCCTCTTCTTAACCCTTGGATTGCTTCTCAAACAAACACAACATACACACTTTCTCTTCTACCCTTAATCAAGCCACCTCATCAATCCAAACTTCCTCATTCTCTTCTTAACCATTAGGTTGATCTCTCATCTCAAACAAACACAACCTCTATCATAAACATTTACTTCTTACTAACACAACAAGCACACCTCTCTCTACCCTTGATCTTGCCACTTAACCAAATGTCCTCTTCACATCCTCACCCTCCATTTCAAACTAAGATCAAGAGGATCCCTTCTATCATATCATGTCAATGTCTTAAACAAAACTCATACACACCTCGTTCATCTATCCAATATATGCTTAAAGTATTTACATAATAAAATTTCAAAATCTTTTCCCCTTTTCTCTCCTAGCAAAGAATATTCCAAGAATATTATCTTGTACCCTAACTTGCAATTTTAAATCTTTAGTTAGATCCCAACTAAGCTAGTTAGATTTTTAGGAATACCCAAAATACCCCTTTTCGATAATTCTTTCTCTCTTTTCATTATCGGATAAGCAAAATGATTTTAATACTTCACAAATGTTTTATCAAATGGTTATTTGAGTTGGTTGACCTTGAGCATAAGAATGATTAAAAGGTCATAGCGTGAAGTATAATTGGGGGGTTTAACAAGTGTGGGTATTTAAAACGCCAAGATCCAGAAGAAAATCAAAAGTCGGAATCTGGGAAGCCAGGCCAAGCTTGACGCGTGGGTAGCGCGCCAGACACAAATTTATTTTCACATTTTGGGATCCTTGCACTATAAATACCTATCCTTGGCCTTTGTATTCCTCACATCTTGGCTAAACATTATTTCCTCTCTTTTCTCTCCTCTAATCCTCTAAGTCTAAAATCAAGTGTTCTTAATCTTCTACCTATATATCCATTTAAGAGCACATCCATCTCCGACATAAAGAGAGCGCACAAGTTCCTAATACATAATTGTGTGTTTTATCGAGGGTCTTCTTTCTCATACTCTTTTGTTACTATTGATTGCCTCAAAAATATTGAGTCGAACATGAAGTTCGTTCATTATGTATTTAAGTCTCGGTCAATCAATTAATTAATGTTGTAATAGCAAAGTATCGGGAATCTGGCTCGATAGTTAATCTAATATTATATATGTTTCGGGTTTTATCCCAAGCAAAAACCAGAGCCGGGTCCTAGTAGTAATATCCCGAACGTCACTTAATGTGTTGGGGTATATAAGTAACTTTTCCTCCTAGGAAAAGTCAGTTGATTTCATTTATAATATTTCACTTTTCTATATTCTCTCTCAACTCTCTCACTAGTTTCTCTCTCTAGAAATCAACTCTCTCTATTTTCTAGCTCGATTCGTGGTTGTTATATGAAGTGGAAGTGTTAATCGGGATCCTACAATTGGTATCAGAGCTTTAAGGGTGGATTCGTGTTGATTTGTGGTTCAAAATCATCAAATCTCGTTGGGTTGTTTTTGTTCGAAAAAAAATAGCAAGAAAAATCCAAGATTGATCTTTGTTTGTGGTTAAAAGTGTTAAAGATTTGTACTTTCGGGCTTAGATCTATCACTTGCATCATTACTAGGTGGTTTTAACATTATTTCGGTGGATTTCAGGAAATGTTGATATTTTTTTTTTCTTGGCTGCTGTTTTGACTCACTGGAAAGGGGTGTTCTTGATTGCGTTTTGCCTCAAGACTGCGTTTTGGTCATTGCGTTTTGCCTCAAGACTGCGTTTTGGTCATTGCGTTTTGCCTCAAGACTGCGTTTTGGTCATTGCGTTTTGCCTCAAGGAACAACTGCGTTTGCATTGCGTTTTGCTAATGAAGGACCAATATTGCGTTTTGCTAGGGGAGCCTCTGTCAATTTCCATTCTTGGTTGCTTTTTGTCTAAAGATAATTTGACAGCGTTTTGTCTATAGACACTGCCGCTTTTGTCCATTGAAATCACGCGCATCAGGTGGGCATGTGACCGACTTTAGGCATATGACCGAATTGGGGAATCTATTAATCATTGTCTAATCAAAACATAACATCAAGACAAACAAGAACTTAAAAGACAATCAATTCACAACAAACAAACCTTAAACACAATCAATTACTCACTCACAATCGATTATTCATTCACGGTTTGTCTATTGATTTTGTAAAATCCCGTTAATTCATATATCGGTTTTAATCATAGACGTGTAAAATCCCGTGAACGTGAATTGCATACAAGACCACAACTTCAATCAACTTCATTTCCAATTAAGATCCAACTAATCTTTCACACTTCATTGTTCATATCCATTCTTCATCATGTCCACTCCAGTCAATACATCCTCAACAATAGTCAAATGCAATAGAAAAATATCAATGGCAGCTGGTTCAAAAGATCGTCCACCAATGCTTGGACCAAGAAGATATTCTTAGTGGCGTTCACGTTTTCTACGATACATTGACACTAAAGCAAAATGGTGAATATCTAAGGGAAATGCAGATTTGATGGTCCATACTAGCTATCTTGCGTAGTAAGTGGAAGCTGTTGATTGCAACAGTTAAATGCTCCAGCGAGTCCAGAACATGACGAAGTAAGACAGTACACCAACATGTCTGGAAGAGAAAAACTGTATTTTAAAGCTGAAAGGAGCTATTTTTAGCTTCTAACTGGGATATTGGAGATGAATCTACTCAAACTGTTCGATGCATGCAACACTGCTAATGAGATGTGGACAGCCATTGAAAGACTACAACAGGGTGAATCATTGAACATTCAAGACGTCAAGACTAATCTATTCTGGGAATTTGGGAAGTTTACTTCTCGTGATGGAGAATCCATGGAGTCTTATTACTCCCGGTTTTACAGTGTTGAATGAGTTGACAAGGTACAACTTGCCAAGTTACACATGCTAGTGAACGTTCAATTTTATTCAACAAATTCTACACTGATTGGTCTAGATTTGTGCTGTTGTCAAGCAATCAAAGTAGATAGACACCATCTCATATCACACATCTTTGACATTTGAAGCAGTATTCAAACATGAAGATTAATGACTATCGTGTGTCGAGAATAGCCTAAAGTGCAAATCCATTAGCACTTCTTGCGGCCTACTCAACCATACTCAGTTAATTACCTTCAAGCACCAAAACTCGAAGAACTAATACAACATCAGTCTTCCAAAGACCAAGGCATCTACAGACACAATAGGCAAATAGATCGCCAAACACAGTTACACCTCAATCTGAGTCCAAAGGGCTTTTTTTTTTTTTTCTGAGGAAGACAGTGATCTTGAGCTCAGCTCAGAGGGGATAAGGATATGCAAAAGAATTTGGGAAACTCCTTGCAAAGTATTTCAAGAGCTCTACAACACTACCAACATTAACCTTCGAACTTATTCAAACTCCAGGAACAAGACTGAAGATACCACAACAAGGTATAACAACGATAATCAGTCAGGGCAGTGTGGGAATCAAAGGACAATGACAGTTGCTGGGGCTAGGGAAACTGTAGGAAGTCAGGTAGTGCAACAGAATGGGATACAGTGCTTTAACTGCAAGGGATTTGGCCACTATGCAAAGGAATGCAGGAAGCCATAGTGGGTTGATGACTACACAGTATCACAAGGAAAAGTGATGATGTGCAAAACAAGCTGAAAACACGGTGTTACACTGCAAGCTGCAGCAAGCTGATTGGCTAGCAGACACGATGAAGGATTGACGTAACATAGGTATTGGAGCTGATTACTGTTTCATGGCAAAGATTTCAGGAGGTTTACCTGTAAGAATCCAGTTCTATGATCGGCCATCGGAAAAGGTACTAAACCATGATTGAAAATAATGTGTTTGCTATTGAAAGACAACATTCTGAGCATCTGAATCCAATAATGACACTTATGTTTTTGGAGAAGGATGATAGTTATGTCAGTCATGTATTCATCATATATTTGTAATAATGTTAATCAGGTTACCAAAATGCTGCAGATTGTGTTGATGAGCAGTGTTCGCTTGCTAATTTAATTGGCAAATTTAACTCTTGATACTGAGGAAAACAAAACGATTTTAAAGCAATTAAAGAAAGCAAACGCATCATTGACTCAAGAACTGAAGGAGTGCAGAACTAACCTTGATGAGACTGGTAGGGCTCTGGGGGAGGCTACTAGTTGTCGGGATAGTTGTCTGATTGCACTTCAGAACAAACAGAATGAGTTTGAGAAGTACAAAGCCTTTAATGACCGGACGATTGATTCATGACTTTCTTCAAACAAGTGGAAGGTTTCGTCTAGGACTTTTGCTCTTAAAGACATTGAAAATAAATGATGGTTTGTTTAACATAAGCCTAGAATTTTCAGTCTCAATCAGAAATCCGTTGATGTTAGTCATAAATGAGGTATTTTAATATGTTTCTTTTTGTAAGGTCAACTCAAAGAGAAAAGTAAGGTCATTTCGGATTTAAAGGTTAAGGAAGGAAGAGATATTGACAAATATGATTGTTGGACAAACAAATTAAAGTTTATGAATTGAAATTCTTTTTATCGCTAGCTAATCTTTTCTTGGACCATTTCATAGTTAGCACCAAATATGCGCAACTTTATTATGTAGATCACACCTTGGCTTATCCTAAGTACATCAAGATAGTCAATCTGAGAAACCATGTTGGTATGGAGATCCCATTATGATACTTATGATCATGCAAAGATTTTCCACATTGGGAAGACTACATTGACTCTTAAAAAATGAGAGTAGATCAAAATTGAATAAAGACACATGTGAAATCCATATGAGTACACATATCAAAACTGTCTTTAGTGAAATTTTCAAACCACATCCAAAACCTATCTTGAATCTGTTGGAAACTCGGCTAAAGAAGTTAGAAAGACAACAGTGGAGAAATCATTGTTAGGACAAAACCATAAACATTGCTAAAAACGTTGCCTTTCTACCCGTATCGAAATCCATTAGTAAAAGTAGAACGCTTATCAACGAATGACAAACAACTTTATTCATTTTAATTCGATTTGTGAACAAGTGGGTCTAATCATACTAGGACGTTCTTTTGTAACCCAACTGCTCATGATATGGAAGTTTTGATAAAATCATTCATATGATGCCTCTTTCAATCAACAATATAATGACTGTTATTGGTTTTGTTCATGAAATAAAAATGGAAATTCTGACGACTTTGAGTACGTTGATTCCTTGAAAAGGAGATTGACGGATTGAATCTGAAAAGGTGATTTTGCAAAACATATATGATCTACTGCTCGAAGGTGTGTGTGTCTAAAGATGTTATATGTTCATTTCTGCATTCACTGTTGATTTAAATGCTCTACTGGATTTAACATGACTTATATCTTCATAAAGTCAAAGAATGTGAATGTCTGGCAATAAAGGCTTTCGAAACATAACTGAATATGTTAACAAAGAAAGTTCATAATAATTTGTTGAAAAAGTTTTTCTTTATTGTAAAAAACACTCGATTTTCTCTTGAACTTGCTTTTATACAATGTAAAGCACACTTAAAAAAACAACTCAGTTTGCAAGAAAGGATCTAATGTATTTCGAAAAGAACGTGAACAATATCATGAAATACAGGATTTGAAAGCTCAAATGCAAGACAAGAACATAGCAATAAGTGAGTTAAAGAAACTCATTGAGAAATGCAAAGGAAAGTCTGTGGAAACTCAGTTTGATAAACCATCTGTTGTTAGACCAACATATTGCTCAACGGATTCCAAATACCATCAGTTTTTAGGTAAAAACCGACTCCTTTTTCTAATTCTCCTTGTAATGAGAGTTTTCAAACGAACAGTCGGTTAATATAACTAAAGTTTCTGTTGGTTATCTAAACAAAGCCACTCAAATAGACTTTGCCTCAGAGAATAGAAAACAAGCAAAAAAATACACACGGAAGATGCTTACACCTGGAATGTATAGTAATTCCTTCTACACACCAAACAGAGAACCTTAGTTACTCATGCTTCTAGGAATTATTATCCTCACTTGTCTACATTTACAGGAAGTTATATCACTCTACTAGTGTCTAGCAGACCAACCGATTAGTCTGCTATCAAGTTAAAGATAAGGTCGTGTCAAACAATAGTCAAGTGAAGTTTACAAAGAAGGAAGTAGAAGACCACCATAGGATTTCTAGTATTTTTAAGAAAACAAAGTCTGTAACTGCGTGTAATGTTAGTTCAAATTTCATAGAACTTCAAATGTGAATGCATGTTGGGGTTGATTGTGGAAAATGTATGTTTAATTCAATCAATGATGTTGTTGTTTCGAGATACTTGAAATGGACTGAATGCTATAATAAGAAGCCTAATTAGTGCCTATTAGTGCTAGTAAACCAGAGATAAACAGAAATAAATCTGTTGCAACCACCCATATATTGAAATCAGTTGCATCAGATACCACTATTCAGAAACCCAAAAAGAAATCTACTTTAAGGAGTTGTATGAGAAATACCAAATAATGGCATGGAAATGGTGGATTGAAAATAAATGTCCAATTACAAATGGAACAAACGGACACTTCTAGACTAGTCTAAATGGAAACCATACGGGTGAATTTTAGTAATAGTCATCTTAGGTAGTTCCCAAAGGAAAGTTAATCAACTCTTTGCACGGGCACGGTTGAATGTGAAACCCAAACATGGTTCAAATGTAGAGATCCCTCATATTTCATGCACTCAAACAAACTCTGGGTTTAAGTGCAGATACATCATTCAATGGTCAAAAGAACATAAAGAATCTGACTTAATGCAGATGCACTATACAATGTAAAGAAGGACAAATCTCAGTGTGTGGGTTGTTGATAAATGGTTAATTATATAAGAAACCAGGTGCCAGAATGGTTTCACAATAGATGAGCACATCAAATGGCGTCAGCTGAAAATAAAACTTCAGCCTTCCTTAATGTTAGTATGACGTCTGTTCACATCAGTTCAGGCCCGTTCTTCATCAAATGACTTCTGATCATAACCGTTCAAAACTCGGGAAATCATGACCACAGCAATTGTAAACTAGCAAAGTTCAAGCTGTTCCAAAATTTGTTCCTCTAGCGTCAAGACAGCTACTTCATGATCAAGTAGTGGAGTTACTATTCCACCATCATATAGCAATGCTGAGGACAATAGGTAAATAATTACAAATCAAAAATTTTCCCTATCAAGATTCTTCTCGGGACATGTCCTCTTGGAATCGTTAAAACATTTCGTGCTTAAAAATGCTCGATTAAAATTGAACTCGGGTGTGTAATGAAGTTCGACGAGGAGTTTTTCAAAATAGTTTCAATTATGTCATTTCTATTTTCTAAATGGTTTATGTGCATATATAGTACATAAACCTGGACTTCATATAAAGGATAGGTTTATAACTTATCCTCACACGAGAAAATTAAAGTTTCTCTGTCTTGCGCTGTTCTTAAAAGTTCATTCTTTGTTTTTTAGCTCAGAAAAAGGATTGTGTACGTTTAAAGTGCGTATACATATCGTTAGAGTGAAGTCCTCTAAACATCTGGTTTTCAAAAAGTTGAACAATTCCTTTTCAAGAGGTTCTCGATGACAATTCATATATCTTCTCAAATATTGTGTGTTCAAACACTCAAACCCTCCACATTGTTTTCTAAGGACAACAATTTTTCATATGGGTCCTATGTTTGTGGGGATTATGGGGGGGGGGGGTGAGTTTTTCGAAAAACAAAGTTTTATTGTTGGGATTACACCAACAACGGTAAAACTCTTTTGTATTCAAAACAGTATCAGTAGTTCCAAACCATTATGCTGATAATTATTTTCTCCATCAGAATTTTCTAGACATAATTTTTAATAACATGGTATTTCAAAAAACTAGTGTTTATTATTTAAAATAAGGGGAGAGAATGTATTAAAATCAGGATTTAATCGACTCTTGTTGCTGAACAGTAAGAAAAGGTTTTATGGTTTGTTCTTATTACCCCAACAACCATCTTAAATTTCACAACGTTTGAAGTTCATAAGGTGGTTAAGTTAGGAATCAATCCTATGATCCATCCAGAAAACCGGAGGATCTACCCAAGGATAATCTTAAGTTAAGAAATAGAAGTCCTTAGGTAGATTGGCTATGAATGTCATATGGGTATAATGCCGACTAAGATTGAGCTACACTGAACCAATCACAACAAGGGTGTTAGTAATGTCGTCCTGGTAAGCAATTGAAGGCGTTGGGGAATGAAAAAGAAATGTATGGATAAAGGGTCTAAAAGAAAGAAGCCCTCCGCACAATTAAGGGGTACAGTAACGGGTCAATACATATGCTGTCAGAATCACAAGTTGATTGCTGACATTGAAAACGACATCATGGACCCAGTGATGCAATGCACAACCCTTCCCAGCCATTTGAGTTTCTCTCAAAAGAAACTTGTCTCATTTGTCACGGAGATACAGAGTCGGGTTCGGGAACAAGAATCTTGTTTTCAAGACTTCCTATTGAACAACATTCTCTAGTGTACAAACTTCCACAAGTCATGCATTCCTTAATCGAGAAGAGGGGTTTCAAACGATGAGACGCCATAAGAATTAGAAATAAAGAAGGACGTGAAAAAGAATTAAATGAAAAAGAGGTTTAAGGAGATTATTTTTGGTTTTTCAATTTTTTTAAACAACATATTTTATTTACGGACAAAACGTGAGACAACTTAAACCAAATAATCAACTTACTTCACGGTAGCTCTTAAAAATTGCTTCTTAAGGTGAGCCGTATTTCGTAAGTGACACAAATGACAAGTTTTTGAATCTTTGGTTCGATTTGGGAACTTTTCAAGTTCACCGGAACTTATTTATGATAATACATTGATTGAGAGTATTATATGTTTGTGTTCTTTTACCAACTTTGTGTATTTTTTTATTTTTTTTATTTTTTGGACAATTTTTTAAATTTTTGATTCTTTTTTTTACATGATAACTATAGTAAAAAAGAAAAGAAAAATATTTTTTACTTTTATTTTTTATTTTTTTGGATTTTTGAAATATTTAACAAAAATGAAACTTTCGAGGACGAAAGGATCTTCAAACCAAACTCAACAAACGTAAACAACGGAATCTTTAACACAAGTCCCCGGCAACGGTGCCAAAAATTAATTGTGAAATTTTATATACGCAAATTAATATAATATAATATATTCCAAAAGAGCAATTAAGAACTTTCCTACAGTCTCCCTTAAAAAAAGCCCACTCTAAAAGATATATATAATATATAATACGTATATTTAACCGGGAAGAATGATCACTCGGGTCGTTTCCCCAACGACTTGTGAAATTGAAACCTTGCTTTAGCTTGGATTATGATTTGAATGAGAGAAAAGATATTTTTGAGTATCTACAACTATTAAATAAAAGCAACAATTAAAATGAACAATTAAAAGCAATTAAACACTTAAACTAATTAACGAGAGCAAATAAAACGCGACAAATAAGCAAATACACTAAATTAACTCCTAACAATGCAAACTAAATTTCTAAACCTAAATTAGGACAAAAGAAAATTTTAAGAAAAAGAAAAACATTTTTTTTGATTATTTTTGGATTTATTATGAATTAAAACTATTTTAATCTAATTAAATTCTAAAAAAATAGCAAATTAAATCCTAAAATTTTAAAAAAAAATGATTTTTAAACTTAGAAAAGTCTAAAATAACATAAAAACTTAGAAAACTATTTTTAACTATTTTTAAAAT
>BQNB010174524.1:0-13251 GCA_026074375.1 Tanacetum coccineum
CGACTCCTGTGAGGGCGGGTCCCAATGTAGGCAATGTGGGACCCACGGTTGCACCCGTGTCAAGAGTTGACACTAGTACAACCACGAGGTTTGGGCGGGAAAGTGAAGAAAGTAATGGTGACAATGTGGTTGAAAATAGAAACCCGAGTCAAGGTTCTAAGTTGAATCCTCTTGAAACACGAGCAATGGCTTGGGATGAGGCCGAACGCGCTAAATATATGGCAAGGTGAAATTTTTATGCAAATCCTTTTACTGTTTCATATCCACTTTTGCTGTATTATCTGTTTTACGTAGAATTTGAGTCACTAAAATCAGTCGATAATGATTAACACATTTCTACTTATGCTTGACAGGTTCAAGCAAGAAGAGGTGAAGATACAAGCTTGGGAGAATCATGAAAAGAGAAAAGCCGAGATGGAAATGAAAAGAATGGAGGTAACAATCTCGTGTTTTTCATTTTAGCGGGCTACTAATAGGTACAGCATATGACCGAGATAAAAGAAAGAACCAATTTATAGGGTGTTTGGGATTGCCTCTTTATAAAGTGCTTATCTGCTTATTAGCAGCTTAACATAAGCTGGTACCGACTTACTTATTGCTTAACTTTTTGGCTAGGCTAAGGCAGAAAGACTGAAATCACGAGCACAAGAGAAGTATACAAACAAACTTGCCTCAACGAGGAGGATAGCAGAGGAAAAACGAGCAAAAGCTGAGGCCACAATGAATGAAAAGGCTGTAAAAACTTGTGAAAGAGCCGATTATATAAGGAGAACTGGTCACTTGCCATCTTCTTTCTCCATTAAGTTACCTTCGTGTTCGTGTTGCTGGTAGCATTATCATCTCCTCCATTAGTTGTCGATTTCATGATTGTTCTTATATGTATCATGCAATATTTCATTTCAATTGTTATAGTTGGATGTTCCATTCTTTATAATCTGTATTCTCAATGTAACCTTGCATAATCATGCATTCACATATTTTTTGAGCACTATCACATTCATACACACTTTGCAAGAGATCTATCCTCAAGCAGTCTCCTTACCCTCGGATAGGGGTACGATCTTTTAGCATTTCACATCGACGACACAAGGTTTGTTGCACGTATTAGCTTAAGAATTTCAATGCAATCAAATGAACAAATGCCATGTGATTTGCAGGTTCACATTGTTACTGTTGTAGGCTTTTAATTAACACTTGATCCAAAACTAAATAAAGAATTGATGAATTGCTTTTCACATTTTAAAACAAACTTCACATGACACGCACATGGATGCACATGTGTCCATACATTAACCTTCATATGTATCTTTACCTCTAAAATGTGTGATCTAGTGGTAAAAGCTTTATGACTAACACCAAATGTATTCAACGAGACGGCATATTGTTGCGGCGGGAGCTAACCTAATGTCAAAAGTTATTAGTTTCGATAATAGTGTGTTTTCGGTATTTTGGTATGTTTTAAAAATGTTTTGGTATACGATCGTTATTGTAACAAAGAATAATGGGCCGAGTATTTTTTGTCCATATATATTATATATATTTACTATTTGGGCCGACCACATGGGCTTTGTTAAGGTAAAATACCGTACCTTGAGTCTAGGGTGCGTTCCCTACCCTCCTGGTGAAGTATCCTCTTAAATTACCTGAAAGTAAGAAAGAATACCCGTTAAGTCGTCCCAGGTGTTGACCCAAGACCAAGCTCGGGCGTGAGAGTAAGTAGGTGAATATGAGCCGAATGGGCTGTATATGGGAGCCGAGGAGGCTATAGTAATAAATGTGTGTGTGTGTGCAGTAAATGCTGTGTATTGAATAGTAAATACGAGGGTATTTATACTAGTCGAAACACTGTAGAGATGTACGGTTTCTGGCATGTAGATGACGACCCCTTCGTCATGTCTCTATCGCCTGTGTCTTAGACGGTGACATCTCTTTAGTTGACGTCACAGTTTATCGTGTAGTCACTATCCTTCTGTGTTTATGGTGACGTTGTCCTGTGGGTCTCTGAAATAAAGTCAGCGCTTTGTTGTTTACTAGACTGACGTCCCGTACCCGCTTATAACTTCATGGCCCGTTCGGACCCTACTGGCCCTTTCGGACCCTTGTGACCTTTTCGGACTTAAATAGCTTGCTTGGTCTGGCATGATTTGATTGGGCTTGAGTGGTTCGCTTGGGCTTTGCGTGGCCCATTCGGTCTATTAGCCTGTCCGGCATATACGCGGACAGGCTTAAAGGAGCCCGACTAAAGATCCAAACATTTTTGACATTTTTTTATAAAATCGTACGTATTTAAGAAGCATTGCAATATTGGGCTTGTTTTGTTCGCAATTCGAAAATCTTTTCGCGGGTATTTTTTGATCTGAATGAATCGGTAGATATGTGTTATATATTTGAAAAATAAAGTTTATTATATAAAAAGTTGCAAATAGTTAAAAGTTGAAGGTCTGTTTTGTAAAGTTTTTTTTTTCATTTTGAGCCGGTGGATTTTTTTTTTACTTTAGGCCAGATTTTGGGGTAATGTTTTTACCCACTTTTTTTTGGCACTGTTTCACGGGGATTAGGAGTATAAGAATGAATCGGTGGATATGCGGTATATATGTGATAAATAAAGTTTATTATATAAAAAAGTCTTAAATAATTAAAAGTTGAGGGTACAGTTTGTAAGTTTTTTTTCTATTTATATTAAACTTCAAGCATTGCAATATTAAGCTCATTTTGTTCGCAATTCGAAGATCTTTCCGCGGGTATTTTTTGATCTGAATGAATTGGTAGATATGTGTTATATATTTGATAACAAAAGTTTATTATATAAAAAAGTCGTAAATAGTAAAAAGACGATGATCCATTTTGTAATTTTTTTTTTCATTTTGGGCCGGTGGATTTTTTTACCTTGGGCCAGATTTTGGGCTAACTTTGTAAGCCCACACTGTTTGAGCATTGTGTCACGCAAATTAGGATATTGTTTATTATATAAAAAAGTCTTAAATAATTAAAAGTTGAGGGTACGGTTTGTAGGTTTTTTTTCTATTTATATTAAACTTCAAGCATTGCAATATTAAGCTCATTTTGTTCGCAATTCGAAAATTTTTCCGCGGGTATTTTTTGATCTGAATGAATCGGTAGATATGTGTTATATATTTGATAACTGAAGTTTATTATTTAAAAAAGTCGTAAATACTTAAAAGTCGAGGGTCCGTTTTGTAATTTTTTTTTTCCATTTTGGGCTGGTGGATTTTTTTACCTTGGGCCAGATTTTAGGTTAACTTTGTAAGCCCACACTGTTTGAGCACAATGTCACGCAAATTAGGATATTGTACAATTTCTCCTAGGTTACCACTAAAATATGTTAAATTTCTGCTACATGCAAACAATATTAAAGTGGTTACGTCAACTTCCTGAAAAGAAAAGACTTTATCTGATTTGAGTATATGTAGCGGTATTTTCAAGCAAGTGGATTAATCGTTCAAAAGCTTGGACACCGGGTTAAAGAAAAAGAAGAAAACTCTCATATGTATCTTTACTCTCACTTCTTTTCTTTGGGTAAAAGGTTATCTTTACTCTCACTTCACTCAAGATCAAACAAGAAACTTATTTTATTTTTAATAAATCATTTATCTTTTGACTAAAATGTTTTGCAATGAAGATACATTGTTTAATTTTCATATAATCCAAGACTAACTCTAATTATTGGCTTAGTCTTCAAATTTTATTTATTATATGAGATGGACAAATAAAAAATAATCAAATTAGAATGGAGAACTTTTGGTAGGGATGAAAGGGTGTCACTTGGGCTATGCTTTTAGTTGAACAAAAATGGTCACTTAGTAACATGTCAACTTCATTGGTTAGTTACACTCAACTCACTTATAATACTATATACTATATACACAATAAAAAAGAAAGAAGAAATATCTGCAAATATGTCGAAAAACAATACGTAATCCCGTATGAACGAGGTATGAGGGATGTAGAATGTAGACAGATCATGCCCCTACATTAGGGTAACCCGAGAGTAAGGAGACCGCTTACAAGAAGACCATCGGCAAGCATCCACAATGTACAATGTATACTACAAACGAATATTCACAAAGTATTCGTATAGTTTTATTTACAAACGTCTAGAACGCGGATACGGATGTGATCATAGTACTTGTTATCTTTTGATGGTTTTACGAACCATGAAGTAGGTCATGATCATAGTCCAAACATAACATGAAAGCAACTATACAAAAAAGATCGATAAATTGGTTACCTCATATACAATTATACAGAAACAAACACATGGGCGCGTGTTTCACCCCACTGCATTCTCATTGTCAAAACTTTGTTGATAACAAGAACAGAAGCTCACAGTATGACCTGGAAATTTCAAAAAGTCTTGGAAGTTGCAAAATCATTCGGCTGTGGTGAATACGGTTGTCCTTCCAAGAACAAATAGAACAAGTGATAACTCGATGAAGAAGATCGTGTTTATAAGACTCCGGTCGCATGTCCAACCATATATAGTTAAGCCTCCTGGATTATTCTGCAGATACATAACTGCAAAAAAAAGTTTGGGTTAAACCCACAAGTTAAAAAATGATAAATAACATGAAATGAACCTTAAACTATGACATAAGTAAGGTTAAGGTTTGAGATTTTCTTTGTTTTGCGTTCTTATATTCAAAATTTTAAATAAAGAAGTTTGACTTTTGAGGTCGACAGGACTCTAGTCAACTTTTTCGGTAAAAACTTGAATTATATGGAACTCTATAAAAATATACCAGTAATGAAAAGCTGTTATTAATCTGATTTCATGATACTCGTATGTTTGACTTCATAGGTCAAACTGTAGTCGAAGATCAGTAGACCAATGGCAGATACAAGATACCGACCAAAATGTTTACTTTTTTACACTACAATATATATATATATATATATATATATATATATATATATATATATAATATTTTTTATAATTTTACTATACAGAAATGAAGTCGCATTTGTTAAGAAGATAAATAAAGACGTGAGTTGTGCTTTGTAGGGAGTGGAACATAGTTTTCAAGCTTTCCTATCACTTTCGAAGAAACCGCGAATCTCATTAAGCTACTTGCAGCTCCAAGTTCTGCTTGAATGAGAAAATCACAGATGAGAACCCCATCCTCCAACGGACCAACAAGAAGCTAAACATGCCAACTGCTATGCTAATGCTAGCAATGCCCTTGTTCCCTTTGGATATCTCGCTGCAGCATTCAAACAAAGAATCACCCGCACAACTTGTGCAATCGAGGAAACCTGCTGAAAATGAAGCAAAAGTTTATGATACAAGTACCTTTTGACTTTTAGAAGTCAGAGAGACGCCTTTATAGCTTTTTTATCTATAGAAGTGAGAAAAACATAGACCTTACCGCAAAATCACCGCACATTTAAGAAAGTAACTTTATCTCTAAATTCGGTAATCTGACAGAGTTGCAAACAGGCTCGAGGGTGACGACTATGAACACAAGCAGGAAGGTAAACTCCAACCTATGACTTATCTAGACAAATGGTGGCGTAAACGACATTAGCTCTTCTAGTAAACTACCAAAACATACGGCTCTCTCTTCCAAAAGTTTCCATAAACCGTCAAAGTGATGATTAGTAAAATTGCATACCAAATGGAAGACTAAACAGATGACAGAAAAAATCACGGTCAACGAAGTCCAATGAAAAGTTAAAGTGATTAAAAACGCCAAAAGAATTGCCACCATGCCCCGTGTGCAATGTACATCATACGAACAACTTCACGAGCAATTTTCAAGATTAGACATGGAAGAAACCATATTACTAGTGCGCGTTTAGCTTCCTGCAATTAAATTAAAAAATGTTTTAATTGAGATGTTATAAATTCGATATAGCTCTCATGCATTTAAGATCAACATAAGACTTTGAATATTTATTTCGATAATCAAATTCTCACAAAAAGTTCACATGACAATAAATTAAGAATTAGGTGTTTTGATTTGCTTATAATAAACAGCTATAGCCTTATATGCATAAGAAGGTAGCAACATACGTATTTTATTGCTTATTGCTCAATAGTAATCAGATGAAAGGGATTATCCAAAACGGCGGAAACATGCACATCTTAATAAAGAACCCCCAAATCACTTTACCCACAACCTCAAAGCTAACTATTACGCTTCAAATCGCATATTACCAACTTATAATATACGACACATCCAAACACGCCCTTAAACCACTCATGGGTCCCATGAAACAAATTATCGGACAACAGGCGGCAATTCAAAGTTATACTAATATTTATTCAAACTTAAACATAGAAATCAAATACACAAAAAGAACAAAAATCAAGAATCAAACTTTGTTCCTAATATTTTCACAGTATTGACCTAAGATTATCAAAATTATTCCAAAAACAGATTCAAGTCAAACATTATAAAACGGAATAACTTCAGTGATATAAACATTATTTTATAAAACCTATACAACATATGTTTAAACATAGCATTCCCTTTTTTCATCGATACCCAAATCCAACTTAAATCTTGAAAAGAAAAATTACCCTGGTTACTTTTTACATGTGAAAGTAAAAAAGTAAAAGTGTAAAACACTATAACTGAACTCCTGGCATCTGGGCTTATTAGAAATGTGAATGAAATGTGTAAGTGGCTCCACATACACTATCCCAATATCAAAAGATACCTAACCAGCTTTAGGAACGTTTGGGATTGCTTATTCCCTATAAAACAAACAAATTAATAAGTTTTTTTACTAAGCACTTATCATACTTTGTTCGAAACACCTCAATTTCAGTCTAAAACAAATTAAACCTCCTTATTAAGCTGTCACAAGCACACCCTTTATATTAGCACAATCTAAACAGGTAAACAGAGAAGCGGCCTAACCAGTATTCCCGTGGCCGTTTCCTGACTTTTGACCGTGGACTTTAGAAACACCTTAACACTAGTCCCGAGGGAACGGACCAGACGAAATGATAACCGGTGCATTCAAGATGCATTTAGATAAATCGATGTTTTTTTTCAGAAATTAACACTGCATTGAAAAAATCCATAGGTGTCCTGGGACCCACGGGACACCCCTGGTTCCGTCCCTGAGTAGGCCACTATGGTTTATATTAACACAATCCATATACATAAAAAAGACAAAACATAATATGAACAACTTACATCAATCTTGTGAACATAATCCTTAGAAAACCTCTGAACATGACCATGATACTGATCAACAAACAAAAACTTCCTAACTCCATATTTCCTCAAACAAAGCAAAGCAACAGCAGCCAAACAAACAATAAAAGACACAACCACAAGCTCAAACCCTTTGACTTGATACAAATCACATCTCAAACAATTAGTATCCACATCAGTAACTAACGACAGTACCAAACAAACACCATCAAAAAAAACAAAACCAATATACCCAAATCTTAAAAATCAATCTTGTTGAAACCCATTAATGTAATAAAAATCCAATCTTTGAAGACCATTGTCAAGATTATTGTCATCATTTTCTGACTTCAGTAGAATGTCTTGTTATTTTTGGTTTGTTGTATAAAGTGGTTGTTTGTTGTGTTTCTTGATCTTGTGCTAATGATGACATTTGTGTTACAAAGTTTTTGGAGAAAATTGAAAACTGTTTTTTTTTCTTTTTTTTATGGAAAGTTTTTGAAAATATAGGATTGGAGATTTGACATTATTGTTTTGTATGTTTTGGGTGTTTTAATAATTTGTTGGATTGTGTTTGGGAAAGTTGTTGTTATTGTTTTTCTTAAGATGCAATAATATAATATTTTAATATAAAATTCTCTAAATAGCAAGAATAAAATAAATATAAAAGTGGCTCAAAAAGAGTTTTAGCTATTTTTTTACCCACAATAATATTTTATATGTTTTCTCTACTCATTATCACTTCACATAGGGGTGTTTAGCGTTTGGTTTGACACCGAACAAACCGAAAAATAAACTGAACCGAAACCAAATAAAACCAGACCGAAAATTCTAATTGATGTATTGTCTGGTTTAAAACCGAATCGAAGTATTTAATTGATGTTTGGTTTGATTATGATTTGACAAAATTAAAACCAAACCAAACCGAAAAAACTGAATATCTCTATACATATAAAAAAGTTAATTATCTATATTAATTTTTCTATCTTATTATCCTAACTAGCAATCTTGTGATTAGTCACTCATCAAATCAAGCGTTGATGCTTATCCTGCTAATAAGAGTTTACCTACTTGGTTCTTATAATTTCACATATACTGAGCAAGAGTGAAGTTGCAAATAGGTTTCGATGCTTGGAGATGGAATATTCACACTAATAACGCTATTGAATACTTTTTTTTCGAAGAAATTTTTATCTTATTTCGTTTTCATTTATTTTTGTTAATTTGTGGAACCTTTTGATTTCTTAATTTTTTTGTATATTTACTTGATCATTTTGTGAGACCTCTTGATTTGTTAATTATATTTGAAAATTTTAGGTTTTTAGTTATAGCTACTAGATTATATTTTAGAGTTTATTTGAATTTGGTTTTCTTGGTTTTAATCAAAACCAAACCGAATTCTAATTTGGTGTATGGTTTGGTTTTATCCGTTCTATAATTGATTTGTTTTGGTTTTGGTTTTGAGTTTGAAATTTTTTAATCCGATGAACCTGAACCATACAACACACAAACCCGAAAACCGAACCGATGAACACCGTCTCCACATCTAAATCGTTAGTTCTGACTAGGGGTGAGCATACCGGACCGTCGACCGGAAGACCGGACCTAACCGGACCGACAGGACCGGACCGAAGGTATTTCGGTCCGGTCCGCGGTCTGGTGTTTTAGACCAATTCGGTCCTCGGTCCGGTCGGTCCGGTCCGGTCCGACCAAAACTCCGATGATAATGCGTGTAGGACCGGACCGAAGACAGACCCGGACCGGACCGTACCATTTCGGTCCGGTCCTCGGTCCGCCGTTTTGGCTAGTTTCGGTCTCGGTCCAAAGTCGGTCCGGTCCGGTCCTTGGACCGTGCTCACCCCTAGTTCTGATACTTGTTAAAATCTTATGAGTAGGAATATAAATAGGAACAACTCTAAAAGGATATATCTTTTCTCAAAAAAAAACCAAATTCTTGAAATACCAATACTACCTATCTACAATACTTCACTAATCAGTCCGTCTTAAAATTATTGTTTATCGACAAAAAACACACAATTTAAGAAAAACATTAAAATCATTACAATTTTTTTTCTCTCTCTTTTACTTTTTACACAATGACAGTTTTACCTTTAACGAGTTAATTTATATTTTCTTTAAAGTTTATAATAATAACTTAAAGTGATGGTAATATGATAAACTTGATTTATATTTCCTATCTATTTTAGGAAGTGAACAATATATTTAAGATAACTCAAAGAAAATGTGCACAATAAATATTAGACGACGATAGTAATATTTTGACACTTTTTTTCCAATTTAAAAATTACTAATGGTTAGTGAAAATTTTTGTGCGACTGGCGGTTATTGGTTATTGTACTTTCGTGCAACCAAATTATGTCCTTTTCAAAAAAATCAACTTTTTTAATATACTTTTTGTTTTTTTGAAAAAAGATCAAATTTAGCCGAACAAAAATATAATAGACATCAGTCGAAAAAAAATATACGATCTATATTGAAATTTTAGTTTTTTTTTTCTTTCTAAAAGGTGGGATACTTTTTACTTTTGAGATATTTAGTGAATTTTATGATATTTTATTGGTCTTATTTGTGACACCTATTGGAGCAAGTATTTTTTTTAAAACTCTTTGGCAAGTATTTTTTTTAAACTCTTTGTGGATATATCATTTTTCTTAGTGAGCAATGCTAAATTCACAAAAAACTTACAAAATTATTCTCACATAATGATTTGTTAACTAAATGTGGAGGGTAGTAAAGTAAAAAGAGAGATTATGAAGCAATATGATTGGACTAAAACACTTGTCAAATCATTATGTGGGTGTAGCATTTCTCTTAGTGAATTTTGATTTTGAAAGTCGTGGAAAACGTTATCTATTTTGTTGCATATCTTGAAGTTGTTGCAAATCACCACTCTTATTAAAAATAGCAAATTATGTCTTTTAGGATGGAATAATATTATAATGGGCTTCATTCATTCCTTTTTGTGACATCACAATCACAATCATTGCAGGGCGATATAGATTTAAGGACAGATCAATTGCATTTAGGAAAAATCACACTAAATTATATACGTATGACAAAAAAAATCAAGAATTTTTTAAACAAAATTAACATTATGACAAAAAAATCTATGAATGTCACGAGACCTACTCTGGTTTGATAACTGTATGGATTAGTCAATTTTGTTTTTGAAAATTGTATAAAAAGGTCATCTTATTTGTTGCATATCTTTTTAGTGACAAGTTATCTAGAAATCTAAATATGTTTTTTTTGTATGAAAAGTTTTTATAAATACAAGATTGGAGATTTGACATTGTTTTTCTTTTTAAATAATGATTTGTTGAATTGTGTTTGGGAAAGTAGTTATTGTCATGTTTTTGATGTTGTAAATAATATTTTAATGAGGTTTGATTGATGATTTTGTGACTCCTATTGTATAGTGAGTGGTTATATTTTGGGAGTTGTAAAAATGGTTATCTTTTTTGTTGCATATCTTGACTTGAAGTATTTATTTCTCTTAGTTAGTGTCACTATATTTCTATTCTTAGCAATAAATGTAGGTGTTTCATTTTGTTTCTAGATAGAATAAAATGTTATTTCACAATTTATGTAGTTTTAAGACTTTCTATTGGGTTGAATCTTGAAACTAGACTAGATTCGAGAAAAAGATATTGATAATCGGTAATGTTTACTAATTTTTCTTTCAGTCTACCAGATAATATGCGAAAGTTAATGTTACTTCAGTTGTTTGTTTAAGAAATGTTTGTTTATGCTTTTAGTATTACTCATGTCCAGGTGTTATACTATTTCCGTTTTAAAATTATTTTTCATCTTTCTTTTTTGGTTTGTACCAAAATAACTGTCTATTTCTAAAAATAATTAAATAATAGTTGGTTTGTTTAAGTTTAATATATTATTCTTAGTTTGCATCGGTATTTACAAACATAAAAGAAAACATTAATTAATTATTAAAGGGTAAAACTGTTTTTTTTTTTGCTTTTGTAAAAACCAAAATAGTAATTAATGCATTTTTATTAAACTATGTATTTTTTTGTCTGTTAATAATAATTTTGAGACGGAGTCAGCATTCAACAAAAATATGTTTAGACATCTTTGCGCCAATCGAAATGCTCACAAAAACTAAACCACATGACATATTTAAAATACCTCTATGCACTGAAGTTAAGATCCAAAAATATAAATTTAAAAATAAAGCTACTTGTAATAAAGAATTTAAATAAGAAATAATCATTGATCTCCTTAAAGTGTTCTATAATTATTAATTAAATAATTAATGTTTACTTTTATTTTTTATTTTTTATTTTTGTTATACTTTTTATCAAGTCTTTAGTTTTACTCGAGTGTATAAAGTCATTGATCTGCTTACAAAAGATGGGTTTCATTCGATGGTCAATTTGTAAATATGAATTTGTCAAACTAAAATAAATGATAAATTGTAGTAGCAAATAACTTTTATATGCCATGTTAATATATATAAGAAGTGTTTTTTTATTTAATTATACATACATATGTAAAAAAGAGTTAATTGCATAAAGCGTCCATGTAGTTTTTCGGATTTAACGAAACTGGTCACTCGAAATAAAATTTAACAGATCATCTTTGACCCATATTCGGGTTTGGTCCCTTGACCACTAACTCCGTTACGTTGACCATTAATTGCTGGTTTATATGGTGGAATGATATCATTACCCTCATAAGTGTTTCATAAATGGTTAATGTGGTTTGTTGCGTAGTTTTTCAGTTTTATTACTTTTTTAAGTTTTTTTATTCTTATTTAATTTCTTTTTTAATTTCGGTTTTTTTATAGTTTTTGCTACTTTGTTTTTTTTAACGTATTTCCGAGTTTTGAACTTATTTGTTCGTTTTTCATCCGTTTTTGTGGTTTTTTTTAACTTTTTAGAGTTTTTGTCGTTTGTAAGGTTTTGGTATGGGGGGGGGGGTGTTTTTTTGTTTTCAAGGTTTTTGTACGTTTTGTTCGTTTATAGTTTTTATCAGTTTTCATAATGTACAAAACTTAGAAAAACACTAACAAAAAGTATAATTAAAACGGCTTCAAGTATATATTAACGTAAAAACAAATAATTAAAATAACGTATTAAGAAACATAACTTACAAAAGCATTATAATGAACGTATAAGTAAAATCGGTTCAAGTATAAATGAAACGTTAAAAATACGTATGAGAAAACGTATGTACGAAAAACGTTTAAAAAACGTATAAATAAAATCGGTTCAAGTATAAATAAAACTTAAAAAAAAACTAATATTTAAAGGTTAATAATAATGTTACTATTCATTTGAATTAAAAACTAATATTTATAGGTTACTGTAGCATTTGTGTGAGACAAAAATAGAATGAGTAAAAATGATTTTTGAATAACTTTATGATTATAAGAAATAAACATATAACTAACAAAAGTTGTAAAAAACATATAACTAACTAAAGTTGTAAAAATTTAAAAGAAATATAAGGTTAATTAATGTTAATGATTACTAATTAAAAAGATTTTAGTAACTAAAAGAATTTTAATACAAGTTCCAATGCATTAGACTTTTTGACCAAGTGAAAAGCTTGGTAGATTTAGTAGTACCCATTTAAAATACCTCTATGCACTGAAGTTAAGATCCAAAAATATAAATTTAAAAATAAAGCTACTTGTAATAAAGAATTTAAATAAGAAATAAAAAAACAATGATTGGTGGCTTATTTGGATTGTTCTTGCGCGCGTGCTCAATCCAGAGCGTGACAAGCATACATTTTAAATCTTTTTTAATCTTAGAGAACGTGTCACAATATTTGTTTTTCAACAAATGATTTTTTTAAAAGCTGATACTTTTATAAAAACACAAAGGCCTCACGGAGGAGCCTTAAATGATTACAAAGTGAACCACAATACATAGCAAAACCAAGACGGTGTAAAATGAGGACCAAATAGGAAAAACGTTACAAGTTAGACGTGATATCAAAAGGCCTAGAGGTCCGGCAGCTCCAGTTTTTTTTTTGAACATCAGATTTTTATTAAAACACTAGCAAGAAGCTAGAAAAGATTACAAGATAACAA